>OY725342.1:31819515-31904515 GCA_963243735.1 Neocrepidodera transversa | reverse complement strand
AAAAATTTTTTAATAATTATTTTAATTAAATAAAAACTTACATTTTTGACAAATTGGTTGTTTACACTCCTCGGTCAACTTTAATTGTTTTTTAACACAGTAATCCAAATTTATGGAGGAACATTCTTGCTTTATTTCAGTGTCATTTGTTACATCTAGAATTTCATTTTTAATAGTACATTTCCATTTTTGGCAACTACTATTTTCCTGTGAGAAAAAATGATTAAATGTTTCTTCAACTTTTTGGATTTCCACATCGGAAAGTAATAACGGTTCAGGTTTAACTTCTATTAAATTTATAGGGGAACATTCACGTTTTATCTCCATTTCCATGTCTGTAATTTCATTTTCAATATTACATTCCAGTTTTTGGCAACTATATTTCTGAGGGATTAAACAATGAAATGCTTCAATTTTCTCGATTTCTCCATCAGAATGTGATATAAGTTCAGATTTAACTTCTATCAAATTTTTATCGGGAAATTCTTGTTTAATCTCCATTTCTGTTGTCTCACACCTCTTTTCTTTTTTTTTATTTGTTACACACAAATTAAAACAATAATTTTATTTTCTAATTAACTAAAAGAATTATTTAATAGTTAACCTAACCACAGTTTACGTTGACGCTGTCACTGTCATTTAAGCTAATATTCTTCTCTTTTTAGGCATCAACCTACATATTTATGGTCTCTACGAATACACGACATTCAGACATAAGGTTAGTTACAGTATTGCCAATGACAAATCACCAAAATACCCGCAACTTTGTGCCAAAATATAAAATTTTACATGCGTCGTATTCCGAAATACCCGCATTTTACCCACTTCCAATTTGAAATGATTGTCAGTTAGTTATAAGGGTTATTAAGGGTTTTAACAGGTTACAACACAAGTTGCAACATGCAAATAAACATGCAACATGCAAATAAACACAATCAAGAGATCTTAGACCATTTACTATTAGACATGCCTTGTTTACATTTTTGTCACACACACACACACACACACACACCTAATGACCCCGAGCCAAGAGGATATGGTACCTAATCGGCACTTGATCCCCAAGTCCCCTGCCTCCTCCCCCAGGTTCTCCCCCCGACATGCCCGCTATTGTGAGCATATCGCAGGGTTGCATTTAAGGACCGAAGTCCCCTGGTCGTCATTATCGTCTCTAGTCCTTGATTACGCCGTATTCCACCCCATTGGGCATTGGTGGATGCCTGGCTTGTCCTCTGAATTTTTTGTCTTAGGGACGACCGAAGCCTCGATCCCTTTTACATCGTCTGTTTGTCCTGTCGCTTTGTGTGTGCTTTGTCAGTTTGTCATGTATTGTCTTCTCTGTAAAGTCCGCCTAAAACTTAAAACACATTATTAGAAATAATTTGTATAAATTTAAACAACGAACTGTACTTTTTTGTCAGCGTTTCTGAAAAAGATATATTTTTTTTGTGGAGCGAGCTCCTTTTTGTTTTTATTTTTTTTTTTGATGGAGTACACAACTCCGTTTTTTGTTTTTTGTTTTTTTTTTGGTTGGATTTCTCCATTTTTGTTTTTGTTTTTAACGCACGGAAGGAAGGAAGAAGGAGTGGTTCAGAAGCCGGGATGTTTGTTGCCGCATATCTATGCGACGGGATAGTTTAATTATCGTCAAATTTAGTAGAACCAAACTTATATTCTCGTTAATTGCCTTCTCGGCCTCGCGTGTTTACCGTGGTTATTTGCATCGTATTCGAGGAGCTCCCTGAGCTCTAGGTTGGGGTGTGTCCGCAGGTCGCCGAACATCCGTTCTGCTCGGGCATTCAGAGTGTCTAAAACCCTGTCGGATTTTAAATCCCTGAATATCCAACGGTTGGCCACATACCAAGGTAGGTTTGTGGCCACCCGTAAACAGATATTCTGCTGACTTTGGAGTTTTTTCCTATTTGTCCTGCACGTTTGTCCCCACGCGAGTGAGGCGTAGGTAATTAACGGTATTATTATTGAATTGATTAGTCTTAATTTTGTTTCGATGTTTAGTTTGCTTCTCCTCCCTATAAGGGGGGATAGGCGTGCTCGCGCTTGTTTGGTTTTACTAATTATTGTCTTTACATGCTCGGTGAAAGTTAGACCCACGTCTAAGGTAACCCCTAAATATTTAACTGACCGCTGCCAGTTAATATTTTCGCCAAATAGATTTACTGCACCGTTTGGGGCGTGTCTCCGCTTTTTGAGGAATATTGCCTTTGATTTTTCCGCGTTGATCGCAATTTTCCACTTTACAAACCAATCCTCAAGTTCGTCAAGGTGGGTTTGTAAATGATGTAACACAAGGTGAGGCCAAGCGTTGCGCGATGCTATCGTAGTGTCGTCTGCATACAGGCTGAGCGTAGTATGTGGAGATCGAGGTATATCCGCGGTGTAAATATTGTATAGTTGGGGGGATAATACTGCACCTTGGGGCACACCCGCTACCAATAATCCATAGTCAGATAGGATATGTCCCATTTTGACTCTGAAGTATCGTTTCTTTAGGAAGGAATCGATCAATTGAACTAGGGGTTTCGTGTACCCGAACTCCATCATTTTATATATTAGACCCTCGTGCCAAACTCTGTCAAATGCCTTACTGACATCCAGAAATACAGCTCCCGTCGACTGTCTGTGATTGAACCCTTGGGTTGCAAACTCAACCAGTCTAAGGACCTGCGTTTCTGTCGAGTGTTCGGCACGAAAACCGAACTGTTCAGCCGGTATGACATTTAATACCTCTGTTTCATCTTTTAAGCGCTTTAAAATTACTCTTTCCGCGATTTTACTCATAGCCGGTAATAGGCTGATCGGTCTGTAATTTTGCGGAAAAGTGCGATCTTTATTTGGTTTTGCAATCATTATGACGTCCGCTTTTTTCCAACGTTTTGGAAAATATTTGAAACGTAATATCGCGTTTATTATAGTCGTTAAATAAACTATCGCTTTTTTCGGTAAGTTTTTTAGCGCGCGATTCGTGATTTGATCACTACCGGGTGCCTTTTTCGCGGACACGAACTTGATTATATCCCTCACTTCTTCTGGTGAAGTGTGAGATATAAACAAGTCTGGGTTTGCCGGTCTCCGAATGTAATTTCGAACGTCCCTCTCGACTTCGTCGCTGAAGTCCATATCTTCGTCCTCATGTTCGTTTAGACGGAATTCCCTCTCGAGCGTTGTTTTAAACGCCTCGGCTTTTTCTTCGGCAGTAAATGCCATACCATTCTCGCCGTGTAAAGGTGGGACCGGTTTCCTGTCCTGCCTTAGAATTTTTGAGAGATTCCATAAGGCCGCCTCCTGGGGATTAAGCTCGTTAATCCATCTCTCCCAGTTCTTCTGTCGGTGTTCTCCGAGTTCGGCTTTGACTTGTTCTTTCAGTCGAGAGGCCGTTCGTTTGTCGATTATGTCGCGCGTTCTTTTTGCGCGACGTTGCGCTCGGTTTTTTTCCGCAATTAAATTTTTCAGAAAAAATTCCGCGTTTTTCCCTGGTTTTTGTTTTAGTTGATTGATTTAATTGATTTTTTATTACGTTTTCAAATTTTTCTACTTCACGTTCGATATCGTTCGCGTTTTCGATTCGCGGTATTGGCCCGATCGCGTGCCCTACCCCTCGTTTAAACGCGAACCAGTTTGTTTTTTGGGTGGTGTACGTGTTTTTAACCGAAACTCCCTCCCCGATTTTTAGGACTATCGGCATATGTCCTTCTCCCGTTTCGTGAATGGTATAAATTTCTGAATTGAAATTTACATCTTTCATGACCGCTATATCTAGTATGTCGGGACGAAAATTTAGATTTCCGGGGTAATGCGTTGGCGTCTCGGGTGCGATAACGTGACAATCCGGGTTGTCCGCGAGATATTCTGAAAGTACACGCCCTCTCGCGTTTTCGTATAGACTATTCCAGTCCGGCGATTTCGCATTTAGGTCTCCGATTAAAACCGTGTTTCTGTCGGACAATAATTCCTCAATTTCGTTTGTTATTAGTCTTTCGTTAGGTCTAACGTACACCGATGCGATTTTTATGTAACCATATGAGGTTTTGACTTTTATTACTGTCGCTTCAAGAGTTGTAAATCCGGCTGGAGTAATTAAACAATGGTGATCTATACAATTTTTAATCATTATTGCTGTTCCCCCTGAATTTAACCTGAATTTATTTCTATATATGCTATATCCAGCCAGTTTGAAATTGTCGGCCTCATTTAATTTTGTTTCCTGAAGGGCAATTATATCAAAACCCTCCCTCTCTATAAGTTCAAATAAAATGTTTTTACTGGATTTTATCCCTCCCGGATTCCAAGAGGCTATCTTTAAAAATTTTGGAACCTTTAAGACTAGTTCTGTAATTTTTTTGGTAATTTGGAAAAATTTATTTTTTAGTTAGCGATCGTAATTAAAGTCAAAACCTGACATTTAATTATGCGGTTAAGAAGGCGGCGAGGGACTGTAATAAGCCTAAAATTTGGCTCTTGTCCATGGCGCTAAAGTTCATGGGATGCGCAGGGGCGGTTGGGGCTTTGGCGGCGGCGGCCAAATTGGCGGCAGCAGTGGCGGGCCTTTGTTTTGGGGCTTGGGGAGCCGGGGCGGCTTGTCGCGTGACGCTGGCATATGACCCGTTACGGGGCACGTTCATATGTGACCCGATACGGGGCATATTTGGGCAACCTCTATAATTTGCCGGGTGCTCTCCCCGACAGTTAGCGCATGTCGCCTTATTTGTTTTGGGTCGCGGACATTCCGCGGCTCTATGTCCCTCGCCGCACCGTACGCATCGTGGATTTACGAAGCACGACGATTGCGCATGGTGAAAACCCTGGCATTGGTAGCACTGAGTGGCGTGCATATTTTTTCTCTTATTTTCCACTGTGACTACTAAACTAGCACAGCGGCTGACCTTAAGGGTCTTCTCTTTATCTGTTTCCAATATTTCGATTAAAAACAGAGATAGAGGCTTTTTGTCCCGTCGGGACGTCATGGCATAGACGTTTAAGGCGTCTATACCTTGTTCTTTTAAATCGTCTTTGATTTCATCTAAGGGAGTATCGTGGGGCAGGCCTCTCATTACTACCTTTGCGTTTTTGTTTTCGGGCATGTCGAAAACAACCCAGTTTATGGAGTTATTTATATTCTTCATCTCACAGAAATAGTTGGCCATCCTTCTGTGATCGTCGATTGTTTGAGGGTGGATTCTCAAACTTTGTTTGTTTTTCGACAGTACGCAATCGCCGAACTTTATATCTCTCGATTTTAATCCCTTTTTTAAATCATTCCAGTGGGACACAGATTTTAAAATCAGGGGGGCTATTTTTTTGGGGTGGGGTGGCGTCGCGACGCTCCCTTCGACCTCTGTTGAGGTCGACGGGGCGGTGTATGGGCGTTTTTCCTTAGGGAATTCATATTTATTGAAGAAGGTTTTTACACCTTCTTCAATCTGTATTTCAGTTACATTTAGGTTATTATTGTCCTTAATAAATTCACTTACAATGACACCACTATTTTTGTTTAAAATATAAGTGTCATTGTTAGACGATTTACTTACCTTGGGTTTTTCCATGTTTTTCTCTGTGTTTACCTGAGCACTCGATAACTCATTACCTGTCTTCTTGGAATTTTTGGTGTTTACTTCATTAGGAGTGATACTATCGTTAACCCTCTTATTTTTAGATTTATTATTTCCTAGAAATGCGCTCTCGTCATCTGAGGATTTATCTAGCATTCTTTTTCTGTCTTTTTTAGATAGAACTATGGTAAAATCGTCAAAATCTATTAAATTTTCGGTCTCCATGGGCGTTACAATTTTATGAGGAGAAAGAGCTCGTCTTTCCTCCTTTTTGTCCTTCGGTTCCTTTTTGTTCTTCGGAGAAAGAGCTCGTCTTTCCTCCTTTTTTTCTGACTTTGGCGTCGGTGTCCTGTTTTTAACGGAAGGCGCTCGGCTTTCACGATTTTTTCCATTTTTTTGTCCGTCCATTATTGCGTGCATTAAACGCATCGTAGCCTCGTGTTTTTCGTCAGCTTTTCTCATCGCTTCTTCGTGAACTCCTTGGGCCCTTTTCGTCTGTTCGTCGAACCGTTTATTCAGTTCGGCGATTTGGTTTTTAAGGTCTCCGACCTGTTTTTTGAGAAACGCGTTCTCGAGCTGCATGTTGCGAGTTCTCTGAGAGGGCTCGCTTTTTAGTTCTCCTGTTTCCATTTTTTTTTCACTTTTCACTACACTCGCACTTTTTTCACTTTTAGGGATACGCGTAATAGCCCCCTGACTTTTTTGTTGGTCCCCCATTTGGGGGACTGAATAAAAATTAAAAAAAAAGGCTCCTAAAATATTATGGAATGTATTGTACACACGTACTTACCCTAATCTTGTCGTCTTGAGAATTTCACTGAGGTACACCTACACTACACTACACTTTGGCTCTCTAGGCACGTCCGTTCGCTACGGTGTCGCTAGATTGAATGTACATTTTTGTATACAATATTTTGAAGTCGATACATCTTATCTCTTTCTATGACATTTCTCATGGTCCGGGGTATCCGGTGTGTGCGTGAAGTGTTTACAAACATCAATAGAAATATCGTACGGCCATTGAACTTACCACAAGTATCGTTTACAATTTAAATAACTCAATAAAACTTTAGAAAATATCTCGGACATTTATTTAAACCCTTCATGAGTTACTTGCGATACTGTTTGTTTACGTGTTTGTATACAAACAAACTGTCATATCACAACATGCTGTGCTTACATATCGACTTCAAGAGAAGGATAGAAAGTTGATGTCTAATAGTAAATAGTCTAAGCAAGAGAGAATAAATAATCTCCTTCTTTTTCGTTTTTGAGGCCTCAGCTGCATAATCTATTTTCTATTGGTCTTTGACATTTGACGTAAATTATGTGAAAGTGTTTCCAAGTGTGATCAATGCAAACTCTTTGTATGTATTTTTTGAGAAATAAGATAGCTGTAGCGGTAATATTTATGTTTGGTAGAAGTGGCTTCAGTCCCACAAAACATCAAAACAGTAAATAATTGACATGAGATAAAAATGGAAGGAAATACCTGAATTTTACCCGCAAAACTGAAATACTCGCAAGATACCCACAAAGCAGTAAAATACCCGAAAATCGGGTAATTACCCGTAGATTGGTAATACCGATTAGTTAGCTTTTTAGGAATAACAAACCACTCATTGAAAAAGTAGATTTACTTAGAAACTAATTTTGGAAAATGTCTCCTTTGCCAACGACGGCTAAACCTATATTATAGAAATTACCCACATGTGAAACGTGATTCGCTTAAATAATAAGTTTGAACACATGTATGCACGAGCTCTGGTAGCCGCGTGAAATAGTGCCCGCTAGTGGCGCAGTGGGCCCGGAGATCGAATCTCACATGGCGCTTTTATTTTTTTTTAACACAGGTTAGATTTAGATGGTAAGAATTCATTTAACCAAGTTTAATATTTTAACGTGTAGGGAATTTCTGAAATTATCCACAGGTTAACGTGTGTGTAGTCTCGGCCAATTTATTTAATGGCACACGACTGACTGAGTTAAATATAAACAAAGATCCTGTAAGTAAAACGGATATGCGACCTTATATAATTAAATATAACAGTTCACAGAACTAACATTTTGGCACTGGGACCCAATTCTTGAAATCGTAGGAATTATTTCTCCAGAGAATTGATTCCCGAAAAAAAATTGTCTTGAGAATCGCCAGTCCTATTCTTGAATGAGTCGGAACTGAAATTTTAGGGAATTAAAAAAAGTGACGTACGTCTTTACTAAATCCAAGTATATCATGAACTCAACCAATCAAATATACAGAACTATTAGTTCTGTGCTCAAAAATTATTTTAATATGTTGGCAGAAATGAAAATCAGTTGTGGGTTATTTCCAGAGACAACTAGTTGACTCTGGCTATTTGTTATTTGGTTATTTGTTCAATTTTTATTTAAAATGGCCAAACGTAATTTTATGAGCGAGGCGCAAAAAAAATTCCATGTAGAATTCTTGGAAAATGATCAGGAACTTCTTAGAGGAAAGTTTTCTAATACGTTTACGCATAAAGAAGCCCAAAAGAGGTGGGAGCTAGCAGCCCTACACTTGAATGCAATACCGGGGGCATCAAAAACGCCTCCTCAATGGAAAAAAGTAAGTTATTGTTATTTCAATGAATATAATATTTATAGTCATTATATAATTGTTGGTCTCATATCATTTCTAGACATGGCAAGATCTTAAAAAAAAATGTAAAAAAAAAGAACACTATAATAAATAGTCATGCCCGTGGGACTGGTGGAGGGCCTCCATTAAAAACTATATTAAATAATGAAGATATAAGAATAAAAAATATTTTAGGAGAAACGCCTGTAACAGGAGATCCCAATATTGAAGAGTCTATTGTTATTGTAAGTAGTTCATATTGGGTATTTAGAGATAAACAGCGGTATAAGGCCTAGAGACACACATACTCGACGCGACTTTACACAGAGCCACTCAACAATTTTTTTATGTTATAATGCACCAGATTAAAATAGTCTTATGGAAACAATTTTTTTATTTAGCTACAAAATCGTCAACTTCTTGACATGTGAATTTTTCACTATACAAGTCAACAGTTATTTCTAAATGCTGCTGTTTAAATATATAAGTTTTTCTATTTTCATTTATAATTAACATCTTAAAAAATAAATATCAGAAATTATCAATATTGATGACTATATGTTTTAAAGGATATATATGATGGACCAGATGATAACGAAGAAGAAAATGAAAATGATGAACCTGATGATATACAAAGATTAATCCCAGAATTAGAACTAGACTTGGAACAAGAGCCGGTACCTATAATAGAAAAAAGAAAAGAAAGTATTAAAAAAATACCATGAATAAACCGAGGTTACATTATTCTAAAAAAAAAACTCTATCAGAATCTTTGAGGGTTTCTGAAAATCTGGTAGATGTGGCTAATAAAGATCTCAATCTAAAAAAACATTATTACCAGAGAAAATTAAATATTTTTGAGGGATATTTTGAAAGAAAATTAGAAATTGAAAGAAGAAACATCGACTTAAAAGAAGAAGATCTGACTGTCAAAAATAAAATAGTGTATCTCCTTTCAAAACTCTTAGAAAAATAATGTTTAAAACCAGAATTGGAAATTTATTATTTTTATCTGAACGTTTGTGTTATAAATGTGATGATTTAACTGATATCTTGTTAGACTGTTTTAGTATAAGTGCTAAGTTTGAATGTATTTTGTTTTTGTTTTTTGAATTTTATTAGGTATACTTAAGGAATTTATTTATTTTTCATTATTATTGTGTTCTGTATATGCTTTGTTAACTGTCTCCCTGCAGCACTAAAGGAACAGTAACGTTAATGTTTTTTCCTTTGGATTTTATTAGCTATTAGAAAATTATTTTAATTAGAAAAGATTATTATTTTTTAGGATTGTTTTTGATTTTTTAGGATTTTAAGATTTCATTTTCTCAAAAATTTTTATTACAATAAAGTTGAATGTTAATTTTTTAATGGATTTTATTTAACCACTGCTCACCATTATTTCAATTTCCAAATTCTTTCGAATCAATGCATTATAGTTGAATTGTATATCAGTAAATTTTTCTTATTTGGATATTTTTTTTTAATAAAGAATCTTATAACTATATGTTATAAATACATAAATTAGAAATAGGTACATTAATTGTTATTTTGAATGAAAGATCTCATAACTATGTTTTGAAGTCTTTGGCCTGCGATTAAGTCAGGATTTCGTCTTTGAGCATTTACTTTAACGTTATCTTCAATCTCTTGATTAAATAATTCAAGATCAATATCATCGTCGCCTTCTTCTCTCTCTGGTTCTGGCACATTATGTTGAATACAAATGTTATGTAACAGAACGCAAGCATTTACAATTCTTCCAGCTTTTGTAGGCTGATAGTGTAATGTTCGGTGTTTTAATAAACACCGAAATCTCATTTTGAGTAGGCCATTGCACCTCTCAATTAGGCTACGAGCTCTCCTAAAAGCTACATTGTAAATAAATTCAGGAGTTTCTGGAAGAGCATCTGGAACTGGTATTTGAAGCCATCGTCTTAAGGCATACCCGCTATCTCCTATTAAGTAAAAACCTTGTTGCTCTCTACTTAAATTAACCACTGCGTCATGAACTGCAGAGTTATTAAAAATGTGAGCATCATGAGTGCTTCCTGGAAACCTTGAATTAACATTAATTATCCTTAAAACGTCATCACACACTAATTGCACGTTTAAAGAAGTGTAATTTTTGCGGTTCACATATACATGCTCTGGATAATTTGGGTCTTCTGAAGGTGGGGGGAAAATAGCAACGTGCGTACAATCAATCACACCTATTATTCCAGATATTCCAAATTTATTAAAAAATGCTCTTCTGTTGTTCTGCAGCTCTTGAATCCTACTGGGAAATTTAACCCAATGGTTAAATATGTCTGGATGATTAAGTGCTTCTACCACCTCTTCAATACATCTGCTTACTGAAGCCTGGCTAATTCCTGTACAATGGAGATTACTGCCTATAACAGCTTGATAGCTACCTGTTTCAAAAAAATTGAGAGCTACTAAAACCTTTTCTCTTTTGGTTAATGCTCCAACTCTGCTTGGTGGTAATAGAAGAGGCTCAATATGCTCCATTAGATCGTCAAAGGCTTGTTTGGATAGACGAAAATGTTTTTTAAACAACTTGTCACTTAACGTTACATAAACATTTATGTTTATTATTCGTCTCTGTCTAATATTGGCGGCTTCGAGTTGAACCTGTTCTAAATTATCTAAAACGATAGCTTCGAGTACAAAATTATTCATTTTAACAATATTTTACGGCGGTAACAACAAAAAAACAATGATATTCAATTTCAATTCCCACAAAACACGTCAAACACGTAATACTCACACTCTTAATTCGTTAAATTCTCATGAGAATTTGAAGTTTCTCCAGCAAATGACATTAGGAAATAATTCTCACAATTTTTGGAGAATTTTTTCCTACGAAATATTTCAAGAATAGACATATTACAAAATCTAGAGAAAATGACGTAAATTTCTCATGAGAATCAATTCCTACAATTTCAAGAATTGGGACCCAATTCTTGAAATCGTAGGAATTAATTCTCCAAAGAATTGATTCCCCAAAAAAAATTCTCTTGAGAATCGCCAGTCCTATTCTTGAATGAGTCGTAACTGAAATTCTAGTGAATTAAAAAAAGTGACGTATGTCTTTACTAAATCCAAGTATTTCATGAACTCAACCAATCAAATACTCAGAACTATTAGTTCTGTGCTCAAATATTATTTTAATACGTTCGCAGAAATGAATATCAGTTGCCATTGATACCATATGTTTGACATTTTACATTTTTGAGGAAACAAATTGAAACAATTTACATAGTTATTATCCTATTATTGTGCATTATCGTTTATTATTGACTATGGGTTATTTGTTATTTGTTCATTTTAATATTTGCGATGGCCAAACGAAATTTCGTGAGTGAAGAGCAAAAAAAATCCTTGTAGAATTCTTAGAAAATGATAAGGAACTTCTTAGAGGAAAGAATTCCTTATAATATATTTTATAATTTTACTTGTTGAAATTATACTTATTATACTTGTTACTAGCTTACTTGTGGCTAGCTATTGTGGCTAGCCAAAAACCTTTTAATAAAAATTAAGATAGCGAAAAAATAAAGAGTTGAAGTTTTGTTATATGTCGAGATGATAGATACGAAATTTTTATATGTCGTTTTTTTTATATTGTATTTTAAAAAGAAAAATATATGTATTCAAGCATTAATTAAATCTCAGAACCAAATAAAATTTGTGTTAATTAAACGACACAACGACGCAGACTAGGAACTAGGGCTTCCTACTCTTCGTTCACCTACTAAAACTTTTTCTCTTTTGGTTAATCTCCAACTCTGATTGTTGGTAGCAGAAAAAGCTCAATATACTCCATTAGATCGCCAAAGGCTTGTTTGGATAGACGAAAATGCTGTCTAAACAACTTTCTAAATTATCTAAAACGATAGCTTGAAGTAAAAAATTATTCATTTTAACAATATTTATGGCGGTAACAACAAAAAAACAATAATGTTCAATTTCAATTCCCACAAAATACGTCAAATACGTACAATTCACACTCTAATTTCTTAAATTCTCATGAGAATTTGAAGTTTCTCCAGACAATGACATTAGGAATTAATTCTCATAATTTTTGGAGAATTTTTTCCTACGAAATATTTCAAGAATAGACATATTACAAAATCTAGAGAAAATGACGTAAATTTCTCACGAGAATCGATTCCTACGATTTCAAGAATTGGGTCCCTGGTGTCGTGTTAAAGTTTTCTACATAATTATTTTTTAATGACTTATGTAGTTCTTTAGCATGTTGTGAGAATTAATTTTCAAAATCGACCAATAGAATTTTTTACAGAAAATCCGCCTGCAGATTTTCCGCCTTTTTTTTTTTTTTTTTTTTTTTTTTTTTTTTTTTTTTTTTTTTTGAAAAGTTGGCAACGCCTTTCGTTCTTAATTTTCTTTTGCAGGTGGAGCTAGTAGGATTCATGATTATGCACACGCGTCATTAGTGTTAGATTAGGTTTTTTTATCATTTAAAATAAAAATAAAAACATTAAAACTACTATTCGAATCTAACCGGGGTTAATGGTTAATGAAATTGCATTTATTTCTCAAAAAAAATTATTTTTATGGAATATTTATCTCCCAATAGCTTCTCTTTTCCTTCGCCGATTTGCTGAAATTCGCATCAACGTCGATAGCTATTTCCCACTTACTGCATTTTAGTGAGACCGAAACATGTGTATGTGCGAGGATTTGTGTTTGTGTGTGAGCGAAATAGGAAGATTTCAAAGAGAAGAGTGGAGCTTTTTTTAATTATTATGTTGGCAACGCTGACTACAAATGTATTTGACTTTTGACTTAACCGGAATGTCATAATAATGTCAAAAGTCAAGTAACTACCTATTGTTTACAACTAATTAAAGGAAACATTGAAAATAAATGTTTTTAAATTTTCTGCAAGTGAATGTTTCGCCAAAAGTTATTTGCAATTTGGTATTATTTTTTCTTGTATTTATTTCCTGGTACTGCGCCCTTAGTGTAGATTGGTATTTTTGGAATAAAACATATATTAAACAATAATGCCTTATACGGCAGATGCAGCTGCTGCTCAGCAAGTGCAAGACCGTTTGAAGGCCCTGCAACAACTTGTACATGACATTGAAAAGAAAAGACTTAATAGTGAGCAAGGAATTTTAACTCTGCAAACCTATACAAAAGATGAAAAAGGAGGACAAAGTTCACAAGTAAGATAATTGTTCATCAAATTATTACGATCTTTTTCTAAAATTTTCTTTAATTAAGTGTAATTTTTCATTTTTAGAAAATTAAATCATTGTACAAATCTTGTGTATCTCAAGCAGAACAAGAAGAGGAAATAATTCGCAAAGCTCTTCAAAAAATAACTGAAATAAGAAACATCAAAAATGAAAGAAGAATTCAGGTAAGTTTTTACATAAAAAATAGTTTTTTCCACTACAAGTAATAGTAGATGTCATTATTTATGCTGTATTAGAGTCGGGAAGATAATTTTCCTTCTTACATCCTCAAAATGGATATTTCCATCTTTATCTCAAAAATTTTTTTAGCTCGTTCACAATACTTTCCATTCTCGGAGGATGGTCGGGAAAGTAAGGGCTTTTTTTTTGCGAGGTACCGTTGAAGCTTCGTTCGGCTGTTTTAGTCACAGCCTATACTCAACGGTTTGCCAAATTTCTAACCGTGTTATGAAGTTCGGTTTGCTGACGGTTTGATTGCAAATTGACACTTTCAACATTGGTTCGCCCTTAAACGTCAAACAATATTATTAATTTCAATTTTTACGTTTATTGTAAGAAAAATCAGTGAAACTGAATGTGTTGAATTTTTTATAAATTATAAATGAAAAGTTGTTCCAGCAGTAGTCAGGTTATTTCCATCTTTATGTGTAACATTAAAGAAAAACTTTACAAACCCATCAAAATAAGTACAAATCTAACATAATGAGATCGTAGCACATTGTTTGCACGGCTTGTGTTAAAAATTTCATGAAAAATTGAAATGTAAACAAATAAATCAGTCAACAATACCGTTTTCGGGAACCGCTGCGTTTTCACGAATTAATGCAAAAAGCAAAATAAAATGAGAATTTTAAGGATAGCAGATATACCGCGGAGTAGTCAACGGTATGAGGTCGGTACCTCGCAAAAAAAAAGCCTTAAAATGAGAAAAAATTGGGCAAAATAGGGAAACAAAAAAAATGGGGAAAATAGTTTAAATAGGAAAAAAGTAGGTGAAAATAGGGAAAAAGTAAAGAAAATAGAACAAAATAGAGAAATATAAGTACAAATAGTGACAAATAGTAAAAAATAGCTGAAAATAATAGAAAAAGGGAAAATAGAAGGTAATAAAAAACAATAAAAATTATGACAAATTGGAAAAAATATACTAATAAATAAAAAACCATTTTTAATTTTTAACTTTGGAGCCCTGTAATTCGTTAACGAAGGGCGTAAGGATCAAATTTTATAATAATAATAATAATAATCTTTATTTACTTAGATGAAAAATTTACAAGTATAATTAGTTTGAAACATGCAAGTAAATAAGATGAAAACACCCACAAAAGGAAAGCCTGAGCGTGGGCAATATTTTCATTGTTCTCCTTGCAGAGAATAGTAGTAGTGCACATATGCAGAATTGAATTATTTTTATCTAATATAAACATAATATAAACATGATATAAGCGTAATAGAAACATAACATAAACATGATATCGTCGTTCCGGAAGAAAACTGGCACAATTAAAAAAACCGTTATTTCGAGTTATGTACATAAAGAGAATTATCTCAATCAACACTGTAGCCAAGAAAAACGACCCAACTTAATTTGCAATATTGGCCGAGTGAGGGCGATAGTGTCATCTTTCTTCTATACTAATTTTACTATTTATGTTTGCGGAAAAGGGACCCATCTTTAGTTGAGCTCTAACGAACGTGGAGTGCGTATTCATTTTTTCCGAGAAAAACGACATATATTGAGTTGTGCCACTATTCCTGTTGAAACTTTTCAAAAACAGACCGTTAAGGTAAGTAGTGTCCTTATCTGAATTATTTTACATTGAACTTGTTTTAAATTTTATAGTTTTTTGGATCTATTATTTTTAATTAACGTTAGTGTATTTTACTTTTAGATACCTACTGACAATGTCAAACCGTACATGGCATATACTTGAATTGGCAACGATAGAATGTAACTCAGAATTTTCTGAAAATGTGGCAAGTACAAGTGGCTGTTTACAGAGAGGTTAGTTTTTACTAATTATTTAATACGGTTTTTAATGATCTTACTAATAACCTAATTTTTTGTTATTTACAGAAACTCAGAGTCAAAATATTCAAGAAGATAACGTTGACTTTGACTCCGACGATAGTGTTGCAGATCCTCATTACATCTCTAAAACGTCTTCAAATGATAGTGACAGTGGCGACAATGTAGCAAATAACGACGACGAAAATGAAGAAAATCGTCTTCCACTTGAGGCTACCTTAAAGAGATCAGTTAAGAATCCATGCACAATTAAGCAAAAAGGTAAAAAACGGTTACTTAGACCCGAAATATGGAAAAAAAATATTGCTAAACTAGCAAGAAATTCTGGAGATTCTTATGTGTCTACTTCAAAAAGTAAGAAAGAATTTGAAAATAGAAAGCTGCTGCCACCGTGTACAGACAGCTGCAGGTTAAAATGTTTCAATAAAATTGTAGAAAATGATCGACAGGCTATTTTTAAAAATTATTGGGGACTTCAGTCCTTACAAGGACAGCGAGAGTTTATTGTCAATAGTACACAAGAGATACAACCAAAGTATCGCTATATTAAAGACGGTAGCTGTCGCAAAAACAATCAGGCGTTTTATTTCACTGTAAATGCGCTAAAGATAAGAGTATGTAAAATATTTTTTAAGGCTACTCTTTCTATTACTGATCGTGTGATACGAACTGTAGCAGCGAAACGTACTTCAGGACAATTGGGGGTTTTAGCAACAGAGGAAAGAGGCAAACACGGCAACCACCGTAAAGTTGATGACTGCATAAAGGAAGAAGTTAGAAAACACATTCAGTCAATACCTAGAATTCCTAGCCATTACTGCCGCTCTACGTCTACGAAAGAATACATTGAGAGCAGCAAATCACTTGCGGATCTTCATAGAGACTACAAGCAAGAATGCATTTTAAATAATCGACCTTTTGCCATCTACGTGATGTATTCAAACATTTTTAAAGAAGAATTCAATATAGCATTATTTTTTCCAAAAAAGGATCAATGCGAATTATGTATTAAATACTCGCTTTCCAGGGACAACGAAAAAACTGAAATAGAAGATCGATACAATAAACATGTAAAAGAAACAAAGTTGTCTCGAAATGAAAAAACGAAAGATAGAGAATCTACAGATCCAAATGTTGTAGTAGCTGTTTACGATCTTCAAGCAGTTCTTCCGTGTCCTGCTGGCCAAGCATCTTCCTTCTATTATGTTTCCAAATTAAACGTAATAAACTTAACTGTCTACGATTTGAAAACAAAAGCCGTGCAGAGCTTTTTGTGGCACGAAGGTGAAGCTAATAGGGGGTCAAATGAGATTGGTTCTTGTATTTTAGAGTATCTTAAATCGCTTAGAGTGAACTATAAAGTAGATGAAGATTCTGAGGGACTGGAAGTAATATTTTACAGCGACAACTGCGGTGGGCAGCAGAAAAACCAGTTCGTATTAACAATGTACTTATATGCCGTTTCACAATTCTTCTGGATTAAGTCTATTACCCACAAATACCTCATCTGTGGTCATAGTCAAAATGAGGGTGATCATGTTCATTCTGTTATAGAGCAGCAAATTACTGGAGCTAAAAAAGCAGGCCCCATTTATACTCCTGAACAGTATGTTTCACTTATACGTTGCGCAAAAAAGACGGGTAAGCCATACAATGTGATTGAAGTCACCCACAATGATATTTATGATTTCAAAGCTGCTGCGGAGGACATTGGCTTAAGTATCGTCATGAAAGATACCAATACGGATCGTTTCAAAATATCCGAGGCAAAAATTCTAAAAGTGGAGAAAAATAATTTGGGTAAATTATTTTACAAAAATAACTATGATCAAAAGGAATACACAGAAGTTAATATTTATGAATTAGCTACCGAAAAGAAAGCCAGAGCCAGGGCTACGAGAAATTGTGTGATTTCCATTTTACATGAGAATGAAATAGAATTGAAAAAAGCTTACATCAGTAAAGTAGGCATTCCGGACAATAAAAAAAAGGGTTTATTAACTTTAGAGAAGAAACTTATACCCGACATGTACAGTCAGTTTTATCAAAATTTATAATATAAACATGTTTGTTCTTTAATTCTAATAATGTTTAGAAACATTTGGTGTTTCAATTAATATTTTTTTTACTATTTAAAATTGCTAATAAACTTCTTTATTTTGATTTGTTTTATTGTTATTGCTCGTATAATTGTTACAAATAAAGATATAAAGTGACACAACTCAAACTATTTTTGAAAAAAAATTGCTCACATTTTCCGATATATACAATCATTAATTTACTTGATCACTAATTAAAATACAACTACTAATTACTCTAACCCATATAATTGCATTTTCCATACTTTTTTACAGAGGCGAAATTTTAAGTTTAAATTAAAAATAATCTTTAAAATGCTTCTCTTGAAAAATTACTGTTTTTGAGTTGTGTCAGTTTTCTTCCGGAACGACGATATAATCGTAATGGAAACATAATGTAAACATGATATAAACGTAATCGAAACATAATTTAAACATAAAGTAAATATAATGTAAAATATAATTTAGGATTAGAAGTAAAATAATATAATAGACATATACTTTCAAGAATATTTATAAATATAAGAGACTTTTAGAAACTCTTTAGACTATAACAAGCTATATTTAAATTTAGAAATTGTTTTAATTTAATAAGTGGTATTCCTAAAATCCACTGAGTAATTTTTTTTTGATACACGTTACATATTTGGGTATCGTGGTATAATAATTCTGATGGGTAAGTTCGAGGTTTTTATCTATTTAATATCTATTTATTATAAGAAATAGACTTTGCATATCGTTGTATATATCTCTATATAGTATAGTCGACCGTAGTAGTAAACGGACGTGTATAAATACAGCTCCCACAATTGTAGTGATTAAAAACCAGTTAAAAGTGGAATGAAAAGATTGAAAATTGGCTAGTGCATTATATAACAGTAAGTGATATGTACAATTAAATCTGTTAGGAAATTAAATATATATTGCTAAAGATTTGACTAATCCATGCATACCGACAAAAGCAGCAACCTACAACTTATATTAGTCAGGTAGCCTATGTGAAAACAAAATCCACAAGAAAAACCATAATGGATTCACCCAACATATTAAAGCTAATTATAGAGGAAGAAAATAAAAAACAAACAGACATAATTACAATTCAACTAAACGAAGAAATAAAAAATATAAGGGACCTGCTATCCCAAGAAAAAGAAAAAGTCACTAAACTTGAAAACGAAATAAAACAGCTGAAGTCTACAAACAAGCAGCTAGAAAAACAACAACGTAGCAACAATATAATTATATTTAATTCACAATTTAAAAGTGGAGACTTGCTAAACCACACGTTGACTCTCCTAAACACTAAACTTGAATTACAATTAGAACGTACTGATATTAATAATATATATACTATTGGTAACACTCAAATAAATAAACCCATAATTGTAAAACTCGTATCGTTTCTAACAAAAAAGAGCATACTGAGAAGCTGTAATAAATTGAAAGGAACAGGCATGAAGAATTGTCACAAGAAGAAAGAACTGTAAGGCAACTATTAGTAAAACAGTTAAAAATAGAAAAATCTTCCAATAAGAAAGCTCATATATATAGAGAAACTCTCTACGTAGAAGGTGAAGCCTTTACCTATCAAGATATTCTCGATAACCAATCAACGGTACAATAAAATTCAAACCAGAGCAAACAACACAACAGTAAAGAAAATATACAAAACAATACTAACACAATAACGGAAAGGAATAAGAGGAAAGCTTCAGCAAGAGTTCAATTGGAAGACCAAACAGAAACAAAAAAAAGCCCTATAGAAAATATTGGATTGAGACAGTCTGCAAGATTAAACACTGAAAAATAAAAATATTAGAAAAGACGTACATCCCTCTGAATTACTAGAATAAACCAAAACTAACCCAAATTAACTAAATTTGTTTTTAACTGTATTACTAACCACTTATTATTTTAATTATTATTAAGAATATAATAAAATTTAAAAACATGGACAATTATTTAAGAGATTTTAGAACTGAATATATAGACACAAATGTTGTCACTGATCTTCCAGACTATAACAAGCAGAACACGTTGAAAATCATTGTATTTCGGTTTATCAGTTGAATATAAGAAGCGTCAACAAAAACTTGGAAGAACTAAAGATTACTTTAAACCAGGTAAGTAGTTGTTTTGATTTCATTATTCTTACAGAGACAAGAATTCTCGAAGATATATCTTTATTTAAACTGCCCGGTTATAAGATATTCTACAACGAAGGAACATTTAACCAGTGTGATGGAGTGATTTTATATGTAAAGGAAAAATACAATACTATTTTCAATATAGTTGAATTAAATAACATAAATATAATTGAAATACTCGTAAAAATCAACAATAAAAGTTTTTTAATTAATGGTATATATAGGCCTGGTCCATCAGATAAAAGCAACTTTATAGAGAACTTATCAAATTACATTAAATGTAGCAAAAAGATTGATTTTCACATTTTAACCGGTGATATAAATCTTAATATCCCTGACACTGAAAATAAGTATGTTCATGATTATCTAAATGTACTAAGCGAAGAAGGTTTCTTAAGTTACATTAACAAATATACAAGGGTAGTAGGCATAGAGAAGTCATGTCTCGACCATATTTTTATTAAAACTATTGAAAAAAATATAATAAATATTCCAGCTGTAATTGAAACACACATCACCGATCACTTTTCCGTAGTTTTTCCTAAAATCAAAAAAATACTGTCAGAAAAATCTAAACCCCTTCTTAACAAAAAACCACTAAAAGAAAAACTTAAAGCAGAAAATTGGAGTGATGTATATAATACAAACGACATTAATACAAGCTGCTCACTATTTCCCAGGTAGCAGAGTGACGTGTTAAAGACGTTGAAAATTGGTCATTATTTACGTATATGAATGACGTGGAAAACACGTGATATACAGGGTCATAAGTCACAGACCAATGACGTCTTTTTTTACGTAAAAATTACGTTTTTTTTTACGTATTTAAAACATATAATTAAACATCCATTTTAGATTAAAAAATTGTATTTTTTTACTGTAAAAAACAAAATATCCTCGGAATTCATAAAAGAAATAATTACACAAATTATATTCAAATACAGGATGTCCAACAGTAGTTGACGATTTTTAAACTAAAATAACTTCGAATAAGATACGATAAAAGAGCAGTTTTGTCTGAATGCATTTTTTCCCGTTCCCACTATATTTTTCATTAAACACATGCACACGGAGTATCCCATGTAAAAATAAAAATTCGCAATGATTTCCGCTCTGTTTAACTGGAAGGATAAGTTACTTAAATTCATTTTTAGATTATAAAAGACGATTAGGTAGTCAAAACGGCACTCTTTCGAAGGTATTTCAGTTCAAAAATCTTCACAATATTGCAAGACACCTGTATAATTTATTAAACTAAAAATATAATAACATGTTGAGTTTTACTGAGAAGCTACAGGGGGTAGCCACTAAGAATGAACCACCACTAGTCCTCCTCCATCTTCTTCGCCAAAGTCTATCACTTTTTACATTATTATTAGTCCTGTTAAGAGATCGTGTTACGGGCTAAAATTTTTAGGCATTAAAATCTTAGGCCAAATTTTAAGTCTCCTAATAGAGTAATGTATTCCCAATTTATTTATGAAAAGGATACTACAAACCTTGTTTTAATAATAATCTCACTATTGTTTACTTAATTCTTCTTTTAATTAATTTTTCTACTTAAAGATGCCAACCCACTAACCAGATTTGGTACATATTGACTTAAAAAGGTTAAAGGCCTTTCTTGAATGTGACATTTGATGGATTGAATTCCTTCCTTTCTTTTCTCTTCCTTTTTTGGTGATAAGATGATTGTATCATGTGCTAATAAAATCAACCGGTAACAGATTTAAATGCCTAAAAAAGAAATAAATGGTTAAAGTGTTTCTTAAATTGTATGGTAGAATACTGCACATCTTTTAAGGTGGATATATGAAACACTAACCTGTAGGAAATCACTCGTAAGGTCATCCAACGTCCTGGGTAAGTTTTTGTCTAACTTATGCTCGCTTTCTGTAACTGTTCTCTCCAACGTTGTATATATGTATATATTTTCTCTTCTAGACCCTCTTTTGTTACCCTTAAATCAAGAAGGGGGCACAACAAGAACTTAATGATTTGAGCGTTCCCAATAAGTGCTACCATCTTGCTGTCTCATCGGTTTTATGTTTGCTCGTTCTATGCTACCACTGCTTTTTGGCTAACTTAAGACAGGATATAATCCATTCAAAGCCGCCTTCCTTCCATTTTTGATCCGGTAAACTATTGATCAGTGATACGGGCGTAGAGGACATCATACTAGTTCTAGAGTCTACTAACTAACAAGTAAGATCTTTCCATTTACTGAACTGTCTTCAAGTACTGAAAATAAAAGAAGCTAAATTATATGAATGACATTAGTCTTAGGGCTTACCTGGTTTTTAACTTCAAATTGTCGATAGTGTTTAGTATATTTGATAAACAGCTCATATTCATTATAGATCGTAACTTGGTATCAAATAAATTATTGTAAAACAAGAGCACGAGACTCCTATTGAACCTAAAAAGTAGGGTTAGAATTCTGAAAACGATTTATAACTTAATTAATTTGTATATTATATTAAACAGTAATAATAGATTTACCTGTGAACGATTAGTACTAATTGGCCAAGCATATTTGTAATAAATATTTCACTCGCACACGTGCACCCCATTTTAAAATATTTCATCATATAAATTTGACAGAACAATATTTTCTGACCTGTGTTTACTACTCCAGCAGCCGTGGATAAAAAGTACTGTTTTATTTTTTTTTTGTTCATCATATTTACTTTTTTTTACAACAAAACACGACAAAATGGCTTCTATTGCGCCGAAGCTTCGATACAAGCCAAGCAAAGGTGGACGCAGTGTTGCCAACGTCAAACGTCTAGTCTAAAATTATTGGAATATGACCATAAAATTATAAGATTCCAGGATAAACTATCAGAAAAAAATTGATATATTGATTTATTTGAAATTTTTATCTCTATCTAGATTAGCTACATTATAGGTTATCATTATCGATTTATCAGTTCGTAAGCAAGATTAAGAAAAATTAAGTTAGATTTCGATAATTATCAGGCCACTGGCAACACTGGGCCACTGATGTTTGCACCGCAAAAACCGTGATTTCTAATAAATTTCATTAGGAATTTATAAAGTCCTGTTTTCGTTATTGTCTATGTAATAATAATTGTTGGTTACATTTTAGTTTATTTTCTAATATATTATTCAATACATGGTTAAGGCTACGATTTCGCACGAAATCTTTCCGAGTAAAAATAACTTTTTGTTTTAATTTTATTATTAATGTTGGTGTGCACTGACTAGGTATAAACAAATTTCTAAAAAATACGATTTTATATATTTATTCGAAAACTAATACCAAAATTCGACGAATATATTACGTTTTTTTATGACGTCTTAAAAACGTCCACCTAACAACGTTTTTTTCACGTCATGTTTTGGCCCAAATTACGTCAGTTGACGAGAATACACCAATTTTCAACGTCTTTAACACGTCACTCTGCTACCTGGGTTATTAAAAAAATAAAATGGTACATAGAAAGTTGTACACGACAAGTAAAATTAAAAAAGAACGAAATCAAAATAAAATCATGGATTACTACGGGTATCCTTACATCAATTAAGGAAAAAAACAGGCTTTATAAAATAATGAAAAATAACTATAGCGAGCAAAATAAATTAAACTTCAAAAACTATCGTAACTATTTAAATTGTCTAATAAGGAAAACTAAAACTGAATACTATAAACAAAAAATTGAAAACAACAAAAATATAAGTAAAAATCTTTGGCAATGTATTAATGAAATATCAAACATAAAAGAAACAAAACAGATAATTAACCAAATCAAAACAGTACAAGGTGATATAACAAACAATCTAAAAAGCATATCAAATACATTTTGTGAACACTACACAACAATTGCAGAAAAAATGTCAACACAAATATCACATAGCTGTAACAAAAATATTTTACAAAAAAAGAATGCTAAAACAATATTCTTAACAAACACAGACCGTACCGAAGTTACTGAAACTATACTGACCTTAAAAAATAATAAAAAACCAGGTTTAGATAACATAACTTCTGAAATTCTTAAAGAACTAAATCAAGAAATATCACCGGTTTTAGCTTTTCTTATTAATAAAACTTTTAGTGAAGGTAAATTCCCTGACGCCCTCAAAGACTCAGTAATAACGCCTATTTACAAGAAAGGGGACAAGTTAGATGTTATTAATTATCGACCGATTTCCATAATTACCAGTGTAGGGAAAATCTTCGAAAAAATTATAAAACAACGGATGATATCATTCTTGGACAAATGTGGGGTACTCTCTAAACGACAATACGGCTTTCGTGAAAAGACCTCAACGTCAGACGCGATTGCGAGATTAACAAGTTCCATAAATGTGTCAATAGATCAAAAACAACCATCATTATGTATCTTTGTCGATCTTGCAAAAGCGTTTGATACGGTCGACCACCGTAAACTACTGGAAACACTAGAAAACACTAGAAAATATTGGATTTAGAGGAGTTGCTTATAATTTGTTTAAAAGTTACCTCTACCATCATTAATTTTATCCCCTCTATCATCTACCAAGTTTTGGGTACGAACTCCTGAGTATAATGAACGAGCAAAAAAAAAATTGAGATATCGATAGAAATATCCATTTTGAGGTCCCCCAAGAAGATTGAATCCATTTCCAGAGTATGGTCTGTCTGTGTGTAATCTTGATATGAAGGGTCGGTGTGTGCCTCGAATGTGACCATTAGTTTTTGGTGTAAATTGATACAGTAGAAGGTCCTTAAGACCGACATTGATTGAATACAGATGTAAGATTTTTTGCCTTTTTTTAAATTTTATGGACAAACAATACACTTTAGCACAAAATGTTCAAGTGCAAAGTTTTATAGGATAAAATTTCCTACAATTTTTATATCACACTTTTTCCGGAATTTCCATTAGTTGCGCCAATAGAGGGCGCGCAAAAAATGTTTATGTAAGTTTTCCGTAGTTTTTCAATTTTTGAGGACAAACAATGCACGTAAGTTTTCCGTAGTTTTTCAATTTTTGAGGACAAACAATGCACTTTAGTGCAAAATTTTTTCATGCAAAGTTGTAGAGAATCAAATTTCTTTAACTTTTATATTTAACATTTTTTCGAATTCCCCATAGTTTCGTCGCTAAAGGGGAAAAATATACACATTTAGGCTTTTTGCCTTTTTTTATTTTGAAGACAAACAATAGGCTTTAATGCAAAATATTCTAGAGCAAAGTTGTAGAGCATAATATTCTCTGTAGTAATATCACAAGAGAGTGAGAATAAATTGAAAATAATTCGACAGATTTTAGAAAACTTGTGGCAACAAGTTTGAGAAAATGACTGGAGAATTATTATCTAATTTACCGAACTCTCATATGGTATTCGATAGATTATTTTTTGACGTTACAATCAAAATGTCAGATGAAGAAAATACATTGTCATGTGGTTGTCATTCAATAAAAACAATGTACCTTGAATTATTCTCGCTGAAATAATGTAAGTAGATTATTCCCACTATAATAATGTTTTGATTGGCTAGAACGTATATGAATTACTGGAATTGAAAATTTCTATTGGTTTCGAGAAACGTCAAAAAATAATCTATCGAATACCACATGAGAATTCGATAAATTAGATAATAATTCTCCAGTCATTTTCTCAAACTTGTTGCCATTTGGCAAAAAATTTCAATTTATTCTCACTCTCTTGTGATATTACTACAGATATTACTACATTAATCTCTTTGCTGATGACACTCTTTTGGCATTTTCTGATATAAATTTAATGAGTTCAATCGAGAAAATGAATAGATTACTGGAAAAAGTTGCTCAGTATTTTCAGATTAACAAATTGAAATTGAATGTAACTAAAACAAAAGCACTAATTTTTACAACTAAACATAAATATAGCTTATTGGATATCAACAATGTGAATTTACAAATAAATGGCGCTAAAATTGAAATAGTTCCAACTATTAAGTATTTAGGTATTCAATTAGATAATCTACTTAACTTTAGATTTCTTTAATTAGGTATACAAATAAGAATTTCAAATAACTTGTCAACTTCAACTAAAATAACAGTATATAATACAATTATTCAGCCCCACTTTGATTATTGTGCCTCCATTCTTCATTTATTTAATCTCAACAAGTTAAATCAACTTCAAAAACTACAAAATCGAGGCATGCGCATAATATTAAAAACTAATCGTCTTACACCAATTGTCTCAATGTTAAATACTCTTCAATGGTTTTCGGTTCATCAAAGATTGTACTACTTGTCAATTGTGTTTATTTATAAAATAATTCACTCTATAGCTCCACAGTACTTTCAACAATTTATTTGTTATCATGGAGATATTCATGATCGTGAAACAAGATCAACTAATAATATATTGAAAAAAAAAAAAAAAAAAAAAAAAAAAAAAAAAAAAAAAAAAAAAAAAAAAAAAAACCCTGTGTAATGATTTCCAGGGAAATAGGGATTATAAAAAAAAAAGACTTTTTGAGAGGGGTTGTCAAGAAAAAATTTGAAAATTTAATTTAAAGGAATTGAATTTAAATAATCAAATAGAAGAGAAAATATAGAAATTGGAGTTTAACTATTGCGGATGTATATTATAAATTGGTTTGTGTTAAGTTGGGGTTTAGAAAAGTTAGGTGAAGGAATATTGTAAATTGGTTTGTCACGTTGGAGTTTGGAAAACATAGATGGAGGTTCTGGTGGAACGGTGTATGGACTATTCAACAAGATAGAAAGTAGGAATCGGAAGGAACTGAATAGACAGTGAGTTTTTTTCTTCGGTTAATGTATTTCAGATTTATATGTAATAGATTTAATTAGTTTAGTTATAATTAGGTAAAGGATGAATGAAGAGTGAAAGGTTAAATTAAATAATATTTAAAGACGTTGAAAATTTATAACAAATATACTAAATGTAATATTTGATTATTTGAATAAAAAAAAAATAAAAAAAAAAATAACCTTAAAAAAAATACAGTTTGTTCACATAAATGTAAATAGTGTATTCATAATTATTTTATCTACAATATTGACAATATCATAAAAAAAAAATAATGAAAATTTTCCAATAGTAATTCTTAAAAAATTTAATACTGATAATAATCATAAATGATTAACAATAGGAAGGATCCCAGCTCAGAATGAGAGAATCAATGTTCCAATAAAATTTATAAAAAAAAAATTTTAAATAAAAAAAATATTGAGTATAGCCGAGGTAAAATTTATATTTGTATAATAATCATAAATTTATATTGTCCAACAGTTAGAAATATTCCATGGGGAGAATATCATAACAATATATATATATTAAAAGAGTCAATTATTCTAATACAAAGGCATTAATATTGTACAAAGGTTTTCAGGAATTTAACGAACTCCCTAGGGACTTGAAAGATTGTGTTACATTAGCAAGTTTTAAAAAGAAATTAAGAACTTTTATTACATCTAATAAAATATTATTTTAACTTGTATCTTACTTTTTTAATGTGTTCATACTTCTATCTTTTAATTGTAATTACTATTTTTATATTTTTTTTTGTATATTAGGTTTAACCTATTTAAATAAAGTATCTATCTATCTATCTATAATTTTCTCTCCACGTCTTAGTTAAGCGATAATTAAGATTCGCTCTGTATATGACATTATTTAAATTTAATTTATTGACAATCTCCAATACGCTTTATAATGTATAATTAATTTTAAAATTTTAAAACAACGTTTATTTGAAAACACTTTTTTATTTGGACAAACTTTGATCATTCATTGCAAGGTGAACAAAGAAACTTAATTTCCCTAAGTCAGGTAGAAGGGTTTTTAGTGGTTAACTCGAAAGCCGTGAAGATTTTTTTGGGAGAGTCATATTCGGGACTCGATTAAGAGTACAGAAAAGAAAGTCGGTTGTGTCGCCCCAAAATTTTCCCGACGAGTATACACGAATACTTTTTTAGATATTTAATGTTAAAGTTTCAAATTTTGATATTTTTTATTTTTGACAGGTGACAGTTGGAGAAATAATTTTGACCGTTCTGAATAGAGTTTTTCAAGCGCTTTCAAATGACATATTGTGTCAAATTCCATGAGTTTGCATCTGTCATTTTTTGATAATGACACTTGCGTTTGACAGATGTCGTAGAAAAACTAATGGGTTCTTCCGACGGGTAACCCAAACCCATATACCAAATTTCAGCCCAATCGGATCAAACGTGTGGCCTCTATCATGGAAGAATACACACACACACAGACAGACTTCCATCTGGAAATGGTCTTAATCGTCTCAAGGGACCAGAAAATGGATATTTCCGTTTTTATTCCAAAATTTTTTTTAGCTCGTTCTCAATACTTTCCGTTCTCGGAGGTGGGTCGGGAAAGTAATTAACAGTGCCTCTCCTGAAAGACGATTGTCCTCAGAAATAGAATGTGTAAGATAGTGTAAATATAATGTTGTACAATTATTTTTGAGAAGTTCATATTTTACTTTTCCGACCCACCTCCTAAAAGGGAAAGTATTGAAATTTTTGAGATAAAAACGGAAATATTCATTTTCGGCTCCCTTGAGACGATTAAGACCATTTCCAGTCTATCTGTCTGTGTGTCTATGTGTGTGTATTCTTCCATGATAGAGGACACACGTTTAATCCGATTGAGCTGAAATTTGGTATATGGGTTTAAGTTACCTGTCGGAAGAACTCGTTAGTTTTTGTACATCTTTCAAACGGAAGTATCCCTATCAAAAAATGACAGATGCAATATATCTCACGAAATTCGACTTACAATACATATATCATTTGAAAGCACTTGAAAAACTCTTTTCAGAACAGTCAAAATTATTTCTCTAACTGTTACCTATCAAAAATGTAAAAATTTTTAAATTTAACATTAAATATCTGAAAAAGTCTTCATCTCTGGATACTCTTCGGGGAAGTTTTAAGGCGACACAGCCGATTTTTTTACTATTTTTCCCGATTTTCTTCTTGTTCCCAGTTTTTCACTATATTTCCTATTTTTTTAAAATTTATCCCTACTTTTCACTGTTTTTCCAAATTTTCCCCGATGTTTCATTATTTTTCCAGATTTTACCCTATTTTTCTTATTTTTTTATATTCATTCAAATTTTTCACTATTTTTAAATATATTAACCTGTTTCTCGGTGTTTTTCACCATTTTCCCCGATTTTCTCTCATAATATCGCTGAGTACTTTAATTTTTATTTTCAGTCAGCGCCTTTTGAGACTATGCAGAATATACCGTTACCTTTATCTCGCACTAACTTTTATGACCATTTATTAAAAACCCCGACACCACAAGATTCCTTTTTTATCTCTCCATTTTCTGAGAGGGAACTGCTTGAACTGTTATCATCTAAACTAAAAAATAAATAATCTTTTGGGTTTGATGAGGTCCCCGTCATTATTTAAAAAAAATCACTTAAATATATCTGTAAACCTCTTACTTTTATGGTCAATCTATCTTTCACTACAGGTCAATTCCCGGACAAACTAAAAATACGTAAAGTTTTACCAATTTTTAAAAAAGGCAACTCTCAGCTTTTAAAAAATTACAAACCTATAACAATTTCTTCAAGCTTCTCCAAAATTTTTGAATATTGTTTCTTGGACAGATTAGTTAACTATTGTAATAAACATAAAATATTTACAGAAAATCAGCATGGATTCTTAAATAAAAGATCCACAATGACTGCGGTGCATGCATATTACCAAAAGATAGTAGATTTTATTGACTCAGGCGAGTGCCCTGTTGGGATCTTTTGTGATCTTAGCAGAGCGTTCGACTGCGTCAATTATGCTATTCTACTTAGTAAGTTGGAGAGATATGGAATACGTGGAGTTCCGTTTTCTTGGATTTATAGTTATTTAAACCTGCGAAAGCAGTATGTTGAAGCTAATGGAGCAACCTCATTGTTTAGAACCATTGATGTTGGTGTCCCCCAAGGCTCGATCTTTAGGCCAGTATTATTTGTACTATTCATTAACGATTTGTGCGATATATCTATTCAAATACCTCCCATCATGTACGCTGATGACACCTCATTAATAGTTTTAGATGTGCTTGAACATGAATTAAATCTAAAATGTAATGATACCTTCAATAAGGTCAATGATTGGTTTAATGCCAACATGCTCTATCTTAATCCCGAAAAGACAGTATCCCTAAGGTTTCATAGTCGACAGAGAGCTAGTGCCACTGTACAGATACAAAATACACATGGTAATGTAGCCATCAACAACAATACAACTACTAAATTTCTGGGACTCCAAGTGGATAAATGTCTAACTTGGACTGATCATTGCTTATCACTCAAGTCTAAAATTAACTCTAGCCTATCAATGGACGATTTTAGTAAGTAAGATTTTTGGGATTTTTAATACACCGATACTTAATCCTAAGCATATTTATTCCGTTACAAAACAAAACCCACTCCAAATAAACTTCCTATTTTTAAAAATGATGATTTTTTTAAATGCGTGACGTATTTACTGATCTGGGAAGTTTATTCTGTGATTTAATTTATGTTGGTACATATGACATTTCGGTCACAGAAAAATCGATTAAAATCGAATAGAAATCCGTATCTGTTATGATTTCACATTTTTTTCAGATGAATATTGCTCCATATCTGATTGTGGACCTTTAAACTATTATCAATTTTCTGATTTCTGAACTTTATTAGGTATTATTAATAATTATTGCAAATAACCTATTCATAATTTAACAATTCGATTATCAATGACACATCGAATGATTGAGTAGACACTCCTTATCGTATCGATACAGTATGTGACGTAGGCAAAGCTTCTGGTATGACGTCATCAAGCCCGCGTAATTTAAATAAGAGGATGATTTTAGCTTAAAGGGTTGTCTTAAAAAAATAACAAAGTGGTATAAATAGTACATTTGGACCATCTATATTCAAATATCAATTAAAAAAAAAATGCTAAAATTGTCCATTCATGAATTTAAGAAAAGTCTTACAGCCGTATTCATAGTCGATCTCCGGCGAACACACATTGTATATTTCATAGACGGCGCATCGCTGAAAGTTACATGCGCATTGAAATAATTTTCGGCGAACCTCCGAATAAGCTAAAAAGATCCTCCAGCGCCTTGCCAGTGTTAAAATTTTTTGTTAAAGTTCAAAAATGGACAACGACTTACACGCTATTAATGAAGATTTTAATGTTTTGAATGATATCATCGAATACCGAACCGATATATACGAGATACAGCCAATCCTCTAGAATTCTATGCAAATATAGAATTTAAAATGCGAAAAAAATACAGTGATGGATTGTATAATGCTTTTAATACACTGGCCACATTTTATAAACAATAGAGGATTTTCAGTACCACCTATAATATCACTTCTTGCAACTTTACGTTTTTACACTACAAGTAACTTTCAGGTATGTTTTTTGATATACTTTTGTGGTGATATCTATTGAAATTAAATTTAATTTCAGATCGTTTGTGGTGACTTAAGAGGAATATCACAACCCTCAATTTGTAGAACGGTTTTATTTGTATCAAGAGAAATTGCTTCAAAATGTCAACGATTCATTCGATTTCCCTCAGTGGAGTAAATTAATCGCAATCGGAATATGATTTATGACATTGCAGCATTTCCAAATGTTACAGGATGTATCGATTGTACGCACGTGCGAATTCAAAACCCAGGAGGACCTTTGGCCGAAGTATTCAGAAACAGAAAGCGATATTTTTTTAATAAATGTCCAGGTAGTTTGTGGACCAAACTTAGAAATTTTTGATATTGTTGCACGATGACCAACAAAATTTGAACCTGAATTGTTAGGAGGATGTCTTCTAGGCGACAGTGGTTATTATTGTTTAGCATACTTAATGACGCCCTTAGCTAACCCTGTTATTGCTCTAGAAAATAGGTACAATCGTAGTCATATAAGAACACGAAATACAGTAGAGATGCTATTTGGCGTATGGAAACGACGATTCCCTTGTCTGTCAAGAGGATTACAATGCAAGCCTGATAAATGCTGTACAATTATAGTCGCTGTATTATACAATATTGGAAAAGCAGCAAACAATAATTTTTTGATTAATTTTATTGACAAATACATCAAATATCATCAAATACCTCACAGACAAATTCAAGATGCTGGTTTAGGGTTTGGTATTAGGCGAGCTTTAATTCAACGGCACTTTCAAAACTAACTTTAACTAAGGATATTGAAAATTAATAATTTAGTCAATTATAATATTCTATTATTTATATGGCTTGTTGTATAATGTGTTGACCACTTTATTTTAATGGGAAAAACATAAAAAATATTTAATTTAAATATTTCATCAAGTAAAAAAGTAATTTCAAATGAACTTAATGGCAATCAATTGTTTTCTTGAATTTTTTTATTTAAATCGACAGCACGTTTTAGTTCAGATTTAGCAACCATTGGCATTAATTCTGCACACTGTCTTTTAGGTTTAGCTGTTTCGAGGTTATCAGCTGTGGTTTGCATTCTCAGAGCGTGTAGTTCATCGTTTTGTATTTTTTCCTGCTCTGCAAGGGGCTTCCTGTCCATCAGCTTTTTTGCGTTTTCGGGGTACTTCTATTATTTCTTTGTTTGATTGTTACGGGTTAAAATCGTCACCAAATAATTTTAGCATTTAAACATAGACCAAAGTAAACTTTATTTAATTACATACAATATATTGACTTTTTATCATTTGTTTAGTAAACCCCGGGAAAGCTTTTATTCGGAGGCTTAGGTCGGTGAGTCGCTACCCTTCTCCTCTCTTCCGTGCCCATCATATTTTTAATTGTTGTTATCGGCCTAAAATTCAAATATAAATCAAATACAATTTAATTATTGCCGACAATAAGGTAAATATAACCTCTCTTATACTCGCTTCTTTTCTTGATGAAAAGTGTCACCCTTCAAAAATCGATTGTTCTTCCTTTGCTCTCAGTTACATCTATTAATCGATATTAATCGGATTTCACATTGTGCCAATCTGATAAATTATTTTAGCACTAAGTTTTACCGCCTAAAAAAACTGGCCTGAGAAACCGTTTTTCTTGGTGAATTAGACACGTGGACGTGCTCGCTTAATAGCGGATTTAATCAGGATTTTACTATCCAGGAAAATTTAAGAAGGTCTGGAACAGTACCGGACTACACTTTGTGGATTTATTTTTCTTCCTGAATAGTTCTCCAAATTTTTCTGCTTCTTTTGAAGCCACGTTGAGGCCACCCACCACCCAAGGTAAGCCTTAAAACCTAAAATAAACTTTTCTTCATCAATCAAATCCCATTTACCTCTTGCTTAATTTTCTTACTCTCTTTTAGGCCTTCATTCTTACCTTTTTCGTAATCGATTACTCTGACATCTGTCTCGTTTACTTCTCCTGGCGTTTGACTGTGCGCTTAAGAGGGGCGTCGAAACGGGCTGTCACGATTTCAGTTGGCAATACTGAAATTGACGAGAAAAATTGACGATTTTGTAGAATACAAATCTCGAGAACGAAAGTTTTGTTTGTAGAAATATTTATACCTATAATAGCTTACACATTGGAATAGGACATCTCCTTTTTTGAACTAAATCTAAGCAGTAATAAAGAAGATATCAATCATTTAGTGAAGGTGTGTTTTTGACATTTTTGACAATTTGTGATAACCAATTTTAACGTGAAAAGGAGATGTCCTAAATGAGGCATCCAGTATTAATTTCTGAAAATATTAAATCTCAAAAATTTATATTTCTCGAGATTTGTATTCTAGAAAAAAAAACTTATGCAACTTGCGGTACACAAGTTCAGGCATTTTCTGCGTGAAAAGTGGCGCTTTTTGGTTAGCATTTTTAACAATTTATACAACCAAGATTACAAATGAAAATTAAAAATATGACCTGCCATAGTGTTATTGTCATTATCAGCTGACTGTTTTGTTAGGTTATAGAATCATGTCGTTTATTTTGCAACATATTTTAAACTATTTAAACAAAACAAATTAGAATTAACTAAAACCAGTTCTTCAGTTTCAAGCATTTTTATTAAGTTGAATCGTGCGAATTAAAACAAACGTGATCAAAATACGTTTTGACAAGTGGGACTTTGGTGATTGTTACAGTAATCTTATGAAAATGTGCAGTTCAAATAATAATAATACATATTGTGATGTGTATAAAAATCGACTCTTACTAATAAACTACAGAAGAGGTGTTTCTTACTACATTACTAGAAAAATCTTATCTTTTAAACAATATGTATTTTCGATCTTATATTAACATTTGGCATAATTTCCTTGAATTTTTCATCATACTTATTACATTAAATATGTCACCAAGGAGAAAGAGAACAACGAACCTTTATATGCCCGTATCAGATGCATTAAAAATTAGTGTTCGTAGTTTTAAGCGAATAAAACAAGAAAGTACTACGGTAACAGAAATTGTAATGAATGGCCAGTCGCACAATGTACTCAAAAGAAAGACTGATAATATAAGTGATTTTAAATTCGGGTATAACTCACAACAGTACTGAGCAGCCCTGTGCACTGGTATTTCACTTCTGCCTACTTATTTTGTATGAATATGTGAACGTAAAACTCGAAAACGCCGAAAAAGACTGTAATAAAGGTAATTAGTGATACAAATCTTATATTAATTGTTAAAATAAATATTTTGTATGTACTGAAAAGAAATAAAAGATTTGGTTTAAAGTTAATTATTAAATTTATTTTTTTACAAATACTAATTTTACAATCATGCTAATGTTAAGAAAAATATATACAATAAAATAGTAACAATATTTCAAAATATGAACAAGAAAGTGATTAAGGGTATTTATGATCCAATACTAAAAATCTGAAAGATACTAAAAGAACTTTGTATTAATAAAATTGAAGCCTTAAAATATAAGAATCTGAAAGAGACGTTTTATTAGTAAATGAAATAACAAAATAAAAAGGGGGTAATCCCACCCACCTTTTTGAACACTCCTAGTAAAGTAATTGTTTAATCAATTCTGATAAAAATTTTTAATATTCTCTAAAATTATTAGTACACGAGATACAAACAAAAAAGTTATTTTGAAATCATACATACTCTTAATTTCATCCTGTATATCTTTGATATCAATTTATTAAGTTTATTAGATTTAGAAACTTTTATCAAGTGTGAAATTTTCTGTAAAATTAATAGTATAAGATGTACAAACAACAGTTATTTTATAATAATTTAAAATTATGAAACATTTCATACGCATCCAAAAATAACTCTATTATGACAAAAATTTGCTATAAATCTATTAACACGTTTAAATGTTATAGGGGTGGCCCATGACCCATTTACACAAGGTATAAAAAATTAAAACATTTTTTGAATGATTTTAAAATCAATAAGTAATTCATATTTCATTCAATTTTATTCAAAACGCGAAGCAGAGCTTTTTTTTAGATTTTCTGGATCAAAATGCATAAAGTTAGTTTAAGAAACTAAAAAAAATCTTAATTTTTTTGTCAAAACTTTTTACATTTTTGACTTTAACTTCTACAAATAATATTTTAAAATTATGAAAAAAAATTATTTGTTTTATACTTTTTGATAAAACAAAATTACAAAAATTTAAAAAAAAACATTTTTCGAAAGGTGAGAATTCCATTTTAATATCTTTAATGTTTTTAAAGTTATTCAATTTAGTTTAAAATCATAATACAATTTAAAATATTTTTTAAAAAATCCTACAATTTTTTTAATAAAATTTTGAAAAAAAAAATCGTAATTATATAAAGTTTTTCTTACAAATTAAATAGTATTTTTTTAATTTTAATATTAAAATTTACCTAAACAAAAAAATAATTTAATAGGATAAAAATTTTTAAAAATTAAAAATTTGACACAGACATCATGCTAAAAATGGTATAAATGGATTCAGGTGACCTCAAAACGTAAAGATTCGTTAACATCTGGGTATGGCTAAAAAATCATGATTGCAATACTTTCCTTCGATAAAACTTTGTTGGGTTCGGCAATTAATAAAAGTTCCAATTAGAAATTTAATGAAATAAAATTGAAAAGGACTTTATATTATTTGTTAGTCTCAAAAACCTGTTTATTTTTTTTATTGTTAATTGTATACATTAATGGAAATTTGTTACAAATATTATTTATTGACATAATAAAAAACAGTTAAGTTGAAATAAATAAACAGTTAAAATAATACTTAATTTTTAGGTTACTTAATAAATTACATAAGACATGAAACACTTTTGGATCGGGTAAACCTGTATTATTATCATCTTTTATAAAATCATAATCAAAATGTAGTCTTATGTTTTGTTGAATAATTTCAAGTTAGTTGCTTTTAAAAAGTAATTTTGTTTTTGACTTAAGAATTTCCTTAAGATATGTTGGTTCTTTCAAAGTTTTTGGAACTTCTGCATCTTGTACATCTTCAGTCGTTAAACAATAACTAAAAGACAAAATACAACAATAAAGTCCATTCATTTAGTTTACACCGATATTCAATTAAGAACTGAAATAAGCTGCAAACTACTTATTCTCGTTTATTTTTTCTTGTTCAAAATGAGACAGGCTGTGAGAGGCTTCTATTAGGTCAAGTCTGAGCTATACCTCTTAATTGAATATCGGTATAAACTAAATGAATGGACTTAACCAATTTTCATTGATTTGGTAACATCACTTACGAAGTACTTGGTTGTTTATCATCTGAGATTAAGGATTCATTCTCCTTTTCTTAACTGATGAAGTAGGTTAGCTCCCTTTGTAACTGCTGTCTTAGAAGAAACTGTCATCAAAATTTTTTATCTTTGCAGTTCGTTTACTAAAAAGAAACATAATTAAAAAAAATAATAAATAATCATCTTTTTTCATGTTTAATTAATGTAATATTATGACATACCGTCTTTCTGGGGATTCAAAGTTCAACATTCGCTTCACACTAAAATCGAATAAAGTTTATTTATTTTTTCTATCTTGTCTCCTGCAAAATTAATTTTTACATTAGAATGTTTTGTTTATGTATTAATAATAGTATTTGAATACCTTATTGGGTTAATCCAAGTTTTTATCTCAGCTGTTTTTGTTGCAAACACAAAAAACTTACATGTCTTTTAGTCACTTATGTTTACATTACAATCAGGAACAAAACACATAGCAATATTTACACCAGTTCGAAAATCTGAAACAAAAGTAAAATAGTCAAAACGCAATTACAAAAAATATGAAGATAAAGTCGATAAATTAATAATTCACAATTATTTTTCTAAAATACAACTGCTAATTCTTATACATAACCTCAAACTACAAATGAAAATATATCTTACCGTTCTCTTTCATTTGTGTCTTGCTTGAGAAATATGCCAAACCCGAAAGTCGAGTCGATGGTCGAAACAAAAATTCACTTGGAACAAATAAAACTAAAGCAGGTAGTCTGGTCAAACAAAAACAAAATAACATCTGTTTTGTGGTCGACCTTGGGTTGAAGTGGGTATCCGATCGGAAAATACGAAAATTCTCAAAATATATTTTAACTGAGAAATTAATATTTTAATACTGCTAGCGCCACCTGGTACACAGAAGATTAAATAATTTTAATAATTTCGTCTTTCTGTTGGTATATATGAAACATAGTGCACCTCTTTTATTATTGCTGAAAGACAGTGATAGACTGATGAGACTGACAACTCGAGTAACACAACAGAACTTTGATTTTGCACATGGTGCTTGGAATTTTAGTGTTGTCAGTTTGGTGTACCTGTTAAGATCCCCCTCTTAATCTGGAGCTCCATCCTTCTCTGGGCCACCGTCTGAACGGGACTCGCCTGAAACGCCGGCCCACCCTACCTATTGGGACTCCGGAGCACCAGAGATCGGTAGCCTCTCGCCGAGAGCCAAACGCATGCCGCTGACTTCCCGAAAGATCGTCAAAAACCAGATAAGCCTTTTTCACATTTGACTACATAAAAATAAAATTAACGTAAACACTCTGATATATATTCATCATTATCTTGATTATTTTTACCTATTTTTATCTATCAGCGTCTTTAAAAATTACAACTGTGAGTCTTCTAGAAGGTATCAATCCGCGGATCTTTTGTATCTAATAAAACAATTTATTTTGTGTCAACTTTAACCCTTTTGCACATATGAAACATACAACTGCAGCATTATAATAAACAATAGAAAAGAATAGGAACTGTTTTCACTTTACCTTTTTAGCGAACCTAGTAAAACCCCTGAATTCTCCTTCGGGAAAATTTAGGTGGTAGCATGATCCTGGTAGCTTATCAATTGAAGTTGAAGGTAACGCTACATTATCTAACACTGTGAAATTACTGGTCTCAGGATTTATATATATAATTAGTGAGCATCATCGACTATTGATTTTTCAATGTGCATATAAGCTCCGTCACTATCAAACTCATTAGGTATTTCAAAAGTTAAATGTAGAACGGCTACATCGATTTGAGACTTTTTTCGGGCAAAGCAGGTCCTCCTACTGTGCCCATTTGAAATCTTCTTTCTGCTGCCACTTCAGCCTTCCGCAACCGTTTTAATTTGTCCCAACACCTTTTTAATTGCAAAACTGTACGCTGGACTAAATATAATTGTAATAATATAAAATATAATAATTATTTAAATATAATTTTTTAAATACCACATTTCTTAAACGGGATAAAAATAAAATAAAATAACTTCTACACATTCATATTCCCATACAAATTGTCCCAAAATTTGTGATTTTTAATTTTTAATAGCTATTATTATGATAATTTTTCGTTCGTAAACCCATGGGCTTTAATGTTAGAATCAATCAATTTATTGTTATTATTATACCTTCCTATTTCCCGAATGAGAATTGAATTCATCTTTTAATTTTTCCCAGGATTCAGATTTTCTCTTAATTGACGTTGCTTCGGTCTTTTTTACTTCAGTAATTGAATATTTAATAACTAGTTGCTTCAAAATTTCTTTTTCTTCAGCACTATACGCATTCGACATTTTCAACGAGACTGACCTATTTTTTTTAACCGAATAGTACCTAAATTCGCCAGCGATCCGTCAGTTGGCGTACAGCTAGTGTAGTTATTATGAAATGCATACCAGTGGCGAAGCGCCGACGTGGCGCTAACTGACAAGCCGCTGGCGATTCGCCTGGAGAACGACTATGAATACGGCTGTTAGAAGTTGACCAACTACTTCAATTATACTTTGCACAAGTTGACTCAAGGCTACGTTATGGAGTTTGTTTTTGGGGATTATCTAGAGCACATATTGAAGTCTTCTTGGCACAAAAAAAAGCGTTAAGAGCTATCATGGGAATATCTAACCGAAACTCTTGTAGAGACCATTTCAAAAATTGTAAGATTTTAACCCTTCCATCTTTAGTAATATATGAGTTTTGTTTATATATTTTCCAAAACCAAAATAAATTTATAAAAAATAATTCCAGATATGAAATTATGACACGCCAACGAAACGATTTCTTTATAAAATTTAGCCACACGAAAATTCATCAACAGTCGGTAAGCACGATGGCTCCCAGACTGTATAATCTGCTTCCGGTGGGTATAAGACAGTCTAAAAACATTTTTATTTTTAAGAATAAATTAAAGCAGTATTTAGTCAACCAATGTTACTACTCCATAGAGGAATAGTTCTCAAATTAAAACTATATAAATCTTTTTATAATCTGATAATTCTTTATAGGCTATTTTATATTTTGAATTTTATGGTATTTATTATTACTGTTACTTTTGTATCTTATGTAAGACTTTATGTCCGTGTAAGGTTTTTCTTTTGTGATGTATCCTATACATTTTATAATGTCTTAAAGGATTAATAAATTTATTTATTTATTTTCTCAGATTTTACCCTATTTCCCCCTATTTTTCCGGATTTTTAAATATTTTCCTAATTTTTCTTATTTTTTTTTTAATTTATCCCAATTTTATACTGTTTTTTCAGAGTTTTCCCTAGTTTTCATTATTTTTCCCCATTTTTTCAGATTTCCTCCTATTTTTCACTAATTTTTGTTATTTTTTCGTATTTATTTAAATGTATCCAAATTTTTCCAGATTTTCCACAATTGTCCACTTTCCCAATTTTTCACTATTTTTCCCCATTTTTTCACCGTTTGTCAAGATTTTTCGCAATATTTCACCATTTGTCCTCATTTTTCCACCGTTTGTCAAGATTTTTCCCCATTTTTCACTATTTTCTCCTCTACCAATTTTTAACTATTTTTCTAGATTTTCCCGATTTTACACAGATTTTACCCTATTTCCCCCTATTTTTCCGGATTTTTACCTATTTTTCCCGATTTTTTTTAATTTATCCCAATGTTACACTGTTTTTCCAGAGTTTTCATTATTTTTCCCCATTTTTTCAGATTTCCTCCTATTTTTCTCTAATTTCTACTAATTTTCCCAATTTTTGTCATTTTTTCGTATTTATTTAAATGTATCCCAATTTTTTTAGATTTTCCACAATTGTTCACTTTCCCAATATTTTACTTTTTTCCGTTTTTTCCCCATACTCCACTGTTTTTCCCCATTTTTCTACCGTTTGTCAAGATTTTTTGTATTTGTCACCATTTTCTCCTCTTTTTACCAATTTTTAACCATTTTTCCAGATTTTTCTCCTTTTTTCATTATTTTTAACAATTTTCACTATTTTTCCCAATTTCTCCTAATTTTTCACTATTTTTCCAGATTTTGTTATGTTTTTCCTGATTTTCTTCAATTTTTCTTAATTTTTATGTTTCTTCAAATTTTTTAACATTTCTCCCTACATTTCTCGATTTTTGCCAATTTTTCATTATTTTTCTTTAATTTCCCTGTTTTTTTATATTATTCCCAATTTTTCACTATTTTTCGTTATTTTTTCAGATTTTTTTTATTATCCCAATTTTTCACCATTCTTCCCCTATTTTATCCCTCTTTTTCATTATTTTTCCCAATTTCCCCCCTTATTTTGATTATTTTTCCATTTTGTTTGCTTTTTTCAAAATTTTTCACTGTTTTTACAGATTTTCTCCTTTTTCCCTGTTTTTCACTATTTTCCCCAATTTTTCACCATTTTCCCCATCTATTCCAATTTTCCCTTATTTTTTAACCTTTTTTTTTTTCATTTTTTAACTATTTTTCTCAATTTTTTCATAATTTTTTCCCATTTTTCCTATTTTTCCCAATTTTACTTTTCCGACCCACCTCCGAGAAGGGAAAGTATTGTGAACAACCTAAAAAAAAATTTCTAGATAAGGATGAAAATATCCATTTGAGGTCACCTGAGATTATTAAGATCATTTCTAAATGGAAGTCTGTCTGTTTGTCTCTGTCTGTCTGTCTGTCTGTATTCTTCCATGATAGAGGCCACACGTTCAATCCGATTGAGCTGAAATTTGGTATATAGATTTGGTAACCCGTCGGAAGAACCCATTAGTTTTTGTAAGGCATCTGTTAAACGGAAGTGTCACTATCAAAAAATGACAGATGCAATATGTCAGGGAATTCCACTTGTAAAAACTTGAAAAACTCTATTCAGAACATTCAAAATTATTTCTCTAACTGTCACCTGTCAAAAATAAAAAAATGTCAAAATTTGAAACTTTAACATTAAAATATCTGAAAAAGTACTCGTGGATATTCGTCGGGGCAACACAACCGATTTGACTGAATAACCGGAAATGAATACCTTTTCCAAATACACGTTCGTTTCTCCTTAAAAACTTAGTAGTGGTACATGCATTCAACTGAATTAAAATTCGACGTACGAAAAGTAACTAAATTTTAGTAAACTTTTGTTTTATGCCTTTATGCATTATGATGTATTGTTTAACATTAAATTTGGGTGTAAATATTTATTTTTTCTTTATTTTAGTCTCGTATTGCTTCTAATAAAGAATCCATGAGAAAAGGTATATGGATGAAAATGTTGTACAGTTCAGCTCAAACTTTACCACTATATGTGGGAAAAATTGGAGAAAAACCGCCTCCTTTGTGTGGTGCCGTACCTGCTGATGCAAATTACATTGCCAAAGTAAGTTTTAATCAGCCACTATAGGGAATTCAACGTGTTAGAGAGAGAGATATATGAAATTCAGTGTATCAGAAAGAGAGAACGCTATGACGTCACACCCTAGTTGAAAACGTCGTAAAATGTGACGTTTCGAAATACTGGACGTTAAAGAACGTCGCGCTCTCTCTTTCAGACACGCTGAATTTCCTATACCTCTCTCTCTAACACGTTGAATTCCCTATAGTGGCGGTAGGATTGACCTAGTCTATATACTCATATAATTTGGCTTTTCTATTTCATTAATTAATATTTTGTAATTATGACAATAATAATTTATAAATTTTAAAAGTATTTATTATCATTGTCAGGTAGGAGATATGGTGGCAGCACTAGTTAAAGATTCCGCAGAAGGAGAAACTTGGATTTTAGCCGAAGTTGTTTGTTACAATCACGGCACCAGCAAATACGAAATAGATGATATTTTAAAGGAACAGAACCAAAAGGGCAGACATACATTGAGCAGACGTAGAGTTATTCCTTTACCATTGTTGAGAGCCAATCCAGAAACAGATCCGCAGGCTCTATTTCCACAGGGAACTTTAGGTGAGTAAAGAAAAATGATAGTATACATTAATGCCCGGTTTCTCCAATGTATTTTACTCAAGATACCTTTTGAGCTTGGGGTTAAATGACAACGTCGCAAAAAACTTGTTTTTTCTTAGTTTAATCTTACCTACCCAGTTTTGTTTATATGCTTTTTGAGTGTTTTCAGTTTTCTGCACGTATTCTTTTATCACTTTAAACAAATCTAAATTTCTTCCGTTAAATTAAAATAATGGCAAAAAATGTAGATAAAAAACGGGTTAACTACACCAGCGATGAAAAACAACGGTTAACAAAGATGGTTGATCCTAAGGGGTTTTCCCATTAGAGCACAACTAACAGGTACCGACCTATTTCATAACCCAAAAACGCACACGCTTTTCAGCTAGGAAATTTAATACAGACCAAAAGCGCACGGGGCCTTATAATCTGTTAGAAAGGTATTAATTTAATTTTAATAAAATAAAAACGATTTTAGTAAAATTTGTAACTTTAATGAATAAAAAAATGGTAACACATTTTTTTTACAGTATGATATAGAAATACTTATGTTACAATTTAGATTACTAAAAGATATTTGTATATACATATATACTAACTATAGATATTAACAATTTTTACAAATAGAAATAACGCAAGAATACATAGTATAATAAGGAAAAATATTTTTTCTACGGCTATAATACAAAACTGCTCTTTCTTAACTCTTCTTGATAAATCAATGAGGTACATTGTATGTCTCCAATTTTATTTCCGTATCTGATAACACAATAATTTATTGCGTAATTATTTCAATAAATCAAGTCTTTCATGGAATGTCAATTTCAAGTAATGACAGTTCTATTTTCGTATATTTATATAGCTAAACGTTTAAAATCAGGCATGTTTAAGTTTAATTCCAGAATTATCTAAGGAAAAATATGAAAAGTTCTACAAATCATTTTTCAAAACTTCTCATTTATACTAAGTGTAATTGATATTTTAATTGTACCTAAATAGAAATTTTGAATGACGTTAAATTTGGATTTCATGTTATTTGTTAAATCATTTCGCTATTATCTATTACAGCCGTAGAAAAAGTATAGTGTTTAACTCGCATGGAATGCTAATTTCCCACTCGTATGATTTGCAGCATTCGCCTGCGGCTCATGCTGCAAACTTCATACTCGTGGGAAATAACTATCATTCCTTGCTCGTTAAACAATATACTATACACAAATACACTATACTTATTTATTATAGGCAAAATAATGCGATAAAATTTTAACATATTCTAACTTCTTAAGTTTGTTATCCTTATAATCTTGAATCTTAGAAATAACAAAGTCATGTCTTTTTTTTTGAAGTAATATTTTGAAATTTATAAGGCATATTAATTCTATTACATCTAATATATGTTTCAGACTTCATACTTAGCAATGTGTCTACAAAAATAAATAATGAAGGGTGAGGTTGATATATAGAGCTATTAAAATGTGAGTGAAATGACTCACAAGAATTTATCGTTCTATTAAGGGCTGCAGATGCACTTGCCCAAATATGAGGAGGAAATTTGGATTCATTTGTTAAATAATTTTGCAGGAGATAATCTGAAAACTTTTCCAAAGCATCGTTTTGGGGTTTTATTTCATACAACTCAAAGAAATAAAAATCTTCCACGTCAAGTGGGTTTAAAAATAGTAACCCAAAGCAATAACGAAGCCATTTTCCTATTGGTGAATCTTTATTCCTGTACATTTTTGCTAAACCTAATTTTTGCATTTGCCTATACCACGATTGTGTTAATTGGAATCTGCATCCAATAATTTTTACGGTATTCCAAATTTGTACAACTGCGTTATGTATGCGGATATCTCGAAATCAATTACAATTTCCTTCGGTGAAAAAATTAAATTATTTGCTACACAACAGTCTTTAATATTTGCTAAACACACAGTATAAGTCTTTTCACTTTTATCCTTAAGTAAACAAAAAACCAAAGGTATGTAATGCCCGTTAAAAAACCATGTAAAGTGAAAAGTTGCTTCAAGTGTTTCGTACAATAGGAAAAAGTGCCATCCATATAGACAATATCAGACTGGCATAAAACTTTTAAATTATTAATGCATGAAAATATTACTAAATTTTCATTTTCATCATTTATTAGTAAAAAATCTTCATTTTTACCCGTTTTTGGTTTCAAAACATTTAAGGCTTGGTGGACTTCTTTAATTGTCTTCGGCAGAGCAGGCAATGTTTTTCGACGAGAGTAATAAATATTCTTCCTTATGCATTTAATGTCATTTCTTGTCAGAGTAATTTCATTATTACTTTCTAATTTTTACTTTCCCGGACCCACCAAAGGGAAAGTAAGGTGAACGAGCAAAAAAAAATCGAGATATCGATGGAAATATCCATTTTGAGGTCCCCCAAGAAGATTGAGACCATTTCCAGCGTATGGTCTGTCTGTGTGTAATCTTCCACGATAACTGCCGAACCGCTTGACCAAACAAGCTGAAAGAGGGTATCGTTTTAAATGGGTGTTTTGGGTTTCTCATAAAAACAATTTTTATGTTTCAAAAACTTGAAAATCAAAGAGAGGAAAATGAAAATTTGTTTTTATATTAAAACTATGAGCTTAAAATGAATTTCCATTGTGTGAAATTCTTAATTACCTGATATTTAGGGTGTATACGCGACGGCTAAAATTATTAATAAATTAAATATATTTAATGCAAGAAATCTGTTTGTAATGGAAAAAAATAAATCACTAATATTTTTAAAAATATTACATCTGCCTGAAATGGCTCTAATATTTAACAATTGTAAACTGAAAATCCAAGAACTGGAGAAGTTTGACATTTATTATTAAAATCTCAGTTGTTAAGCCAATTTGTAAATATGGCAACAACGCATGTCTTAACACAGAACCACAGTATATGTAACAAGAAGAATAAGCATTCCTAATAAGAAATAAATATTTCTCCAAATAGATGTAAATATTTTTTTTAGGTTATACCTTAAACCTAAACAACGTTTAAATAAGGCAATCCAGAACACGTGACCAAACATCATTTTGTATGTGTTTTATGTTTATTTGATGTATTTTGTGCTTTAAGAAAGTGTTTGAAATAAAAATAATTGCTGTTTCAAATAATAAGCAAATAAGAAAAAAAGATAACAGCTTATAACATACATAATGAGAGTATAAAAAAATACATATACAATACTCCTGGAATTGATGTAAAACTCGAGAAGATCACTTTCCATCATCAGTGACTGCTTTACTGCTTTCCACATATTCTAATATTTGGTCCTCACACATAGTTTTTACAGCAAAGAACAAGTCAAGGTCTACAAGAGTTTGTCAGCATATAAATATTTTTCATGGTTTTTGAGAGATCATTCCGTTCTGGTTTATGTGGAAAATGTAGTTCACTAGGTATTCTATAAAATCTAACAGTTTCACGACCTCTTCTACTCCCACAATTGACTACAGAACAAGTAGTGTGCATGTTTAGTTCTTTCTAACAAACAATATTTTTCTGTACATTTTCACTTCATTAAATATCAATAATGCATCCCGAGTAGTTAGTCACACAACTATTCTAAATTAAAATGTCCGTTTTAAGCTCAAATCGTTTCATATGTTAAAATAAACTGCTCTTTTCATGTTAACTACGTGAAAGACATGGGTTTGTGTGCCTACCAGCGGCCATCTTGAATTTCATCTGACAGCATCTTGGATTGGTCTATAGATGATAATATATGTCAATTTAATTACCCCTTGTACTTAACATTTCTATAGTTCACTTTTGAACAATTTTTGCGGGTGGAGCATCATCGGTAAATGGGAAGTGATCCAGATCGGATAAATTCCGATTATTTTACAAAGAAAATTGTATCTGAAGTAATCTAGATCAGAAGTGAACTGATCCGACTGCAAATAAAATTCAGCTACTATAGTAGTCTTATACTGTGGCAGAAATAACCTTTTTATTATTGTTCTGACAGAAGTACCTTGTAACGTCAAATAAAATATTACCAACACATTTTTTAAAAGCTTTATTCAAATATTTAACAATCTTGATTTTTTAAATTAACGTGAAAAGTATAGTTAGTATTGTTTGAAATATTAAAACTTCGGTATTTTAAATTAGAGGAAATGCTATTCAAATTAATACCTTTTGCTCTTCCATCCATGTGATGAATTTGTCGTATTCTTTTTTATAAGCTTCTTCCGATTTTTGCTGTATTAACCGCGATCCAATGTTAGAACTTATTTTTAAGCAATATACAACCAATAACAACTGTGGTGACAACAATACATCTTATGTGACAGATTGCAAATTAATTTTTGTATTTATTATTCGATGACAACTGATGACATCACGAATTCAACCATTTTACATTATCAGTTCTTTATTTCCATTTTTTGTAGTAATAATACCAGTATTTATGGATTTAAAGTGTAACAATAAAAAAAATAGAATTCGTGGATAACTGGTCTATTTCGAGCACTCCGGTATACTATTATGCTAAATGACAGCCGGTCGCCATGTTGCCAAATCCTCCTTGTCAGTCCTTGTGATTTTGTCAAAAAATAGATTTCAAAATTAAAAAAAAGTATGTTCCGGGACGTTTTAAAGAAAAAAAATTTGGGAAATTCATTTTTTTTTAAATATCTTTTAGTGAGAGAAATTTCGTACGGGTTCGCAAAAAACCCAAAAAACGATACCCTCCTTTGGTATGGAGGGTCGGTGTGTGCCACAGATATATATGATATAATATATTTCTAGATAGCTGAAGGTATAGCAGTTTCCATAGGCCAAAGTGTGCCAAGAGTTGTCTACCGGACAATGCTGCTCATGCGCAGTTTAACTATTTTTTAGTTGCAGTGATGCCAATATATATGAATTTGGTATTGTTGTTGAAGACTTCCTAATTTGTATTTAAATCTTAAAATCAGGAAATCTACTTATATTTCAAAATACTGTGGCAACACTGTAAACTTCATGTTGATTTCAATGTCAAGCGTATTCATATTACCGCTCTCCTTTGTGATTATTAAGTATTAAGTGTGGATTTCTTTAGTGCAAATTTGATTTATTAAGCAGAGTTCTTAGTTTGGTTTACCATTTGGACAAATAACTAGGGTAATAATAGCAGATAAAAGACTGTGAGTGCTTGTATGGTAATTTCGTGGCCCAACAAAGGGAAAATGCTGGGAATTAGCTACTTCAAGTAAGTAAACAATCCTATAAAATGATTTTGGAAAACATTAATACTGGTATTAAGACTGCATTCATAATAGAAAATAATAATTATTAAACAATTTCTGTTTTATTATATTTGTTGGTGGTTTTATCCATCTATAACATGTACTGATTAAAAATGTAAGCTTAATCCGCCCCTGTCCGACGTTGCGAACACACGCTTGTTCGAAAATGCAATCTGCTAGGGACAATACTGCGCAACTCAGAAGGTTCAAATTCGTCGCGTGCTGCTTCAATTTAAGAGATAGCATTAGCATTCTATGTAATATAATTCTGTGGTGTGTGCCTAGAATGCGACCATTAGTTTTTGGTTTAAATTAGTACAGTGAAAGGTCCTCAAGACCGACATTGGTTAAATATACATGTAACAATTTTTTGCTTTATTTAAATTTTAAGGACAAACAATACATTTTAGTGCAAAATATTGTGGTACAAAGATTTAGAGCATAAAATTACCTACAGTTTTTGTCTGAAGCCTTTTCCAAAATTTCCAATAGTTGCGCTACTAGAGGGCGCGTAAAAAATGTGCATGTAGGTTTTCTCTAGTTTTTCTTGATTTTGAGGACAAACAATGCATTTAAATGCAAAATTTTCTGGTTCAAAGTTGTAAAGCATCAAATTTTATGTTTAACTTTTATCGAATTCTTCATAGTTTCGCCGTTAGATGGCGAGAAAAATACACATTTAAAATTCCCTACAACTATTGTATGAACATTTTTCGCGAATTCCCAATGGTTTTCACACCTGATTTTAGGAAATCCTAATTGTAGCAGTATGATATATAACGTGCGCATGCGCAGCGTATGTCATTTTGAACATTGAAATATCACCATCGGCTCGCTATTTTTAATGTGTTCCATAAATTAATGTAATTCTAAGTATTTTGTAATTAAAATAATAATAATAAATAACATACTCTATACGGTCGAGCCGGGAAAGTCCTGGGGTGACACAGCCGATTTTTTTAAAAGTAATCTTCCTAATTTGATATAAATTTCTTAATTCATCTTAGTTTGTGCTCTTTCCGGCTATGGAAAAAGGTTGTTAAACAGGATTATAAATTTGACCTGAAAATTGTGCTCTTTTGGGATATACCCGATCCTAAATTATAGGCCTCGGGCCCACGCCTAAAAAAGTTTGTGATTACTTAACCGTTAAGACTTCATATAGGGTGACTGAGCCGGTTGTCAGCCAGTTAAGGCAAATGTTGACTTCATCGGTCTTTAAAAAATGCTAAATAATGAAATTTTAACATTTTCTTACCACCATGGAATTGTTGAAAATTGAAAATTTTTATAAAAAAATAAATAAATTATAAGATACTAGAGATTAAAATCTAATTTTAGATTCTTGGAGCTGGCCCTTTGGGGGAGATGTATGTAAACGAAAAATTTTGCCTGAATAGTGCTTTCAGTCCTCTATGTAATCAGCTAATTTTTGTTCGTGGCCGTCTATTCTCAACCCCCGAAAAAAATATTGAAATTTGTTCGACCGATACGAAAATCTGCTTTTCGATTCTTGGAGCTGGCCCTTTCGGGGAGATGTATGTAAACGAAAAATTTTGTCTGAATGGGCCTTCCATTTTTCTATGTAATCAGCTAATTTTTGTTCTTGGTCGCCTATTATCAACGCAACAAAAATTGTAAACAAATTAATAAAACGAGAAATTTTGTATGAGTAGACCCCAAATCGGCAGAATGAATTTGTGAAAGTATTTGACCGTGGTGGAAAAGTGTCGCTCGGAGTTGGCCGGCCGTGAGCCTAGATTACTTCGGTATAAGCTTAGTGCTGGCTGGCTGGGTGCTAACATCACCGACGCAGATTTCTTTTAAAATTAAATTTTATCTAAAAAATACATTTTTCCCCGTTTTCGGCCACCTTGTTCCTATTACCGGCCACGATTGGTCCGGTTTTCGACCGGTCGGCCGAAAACACCTAGGTTGTTGGCCACCTGAATTAATTTTCAAAATGGTTTTTTGTATAGTTTTAGGAACGTGCATACATAAATATTAAAAAAAGAAATATTTATTATAAAAAAATAATCTATTTAAAAAAAAAATCAAAAAAAATCTTCTAAAAATAAATAAAAAAAATTTAAAAAATATGTAAAAAAATAAAAAACCTCTTTGAAAATATTAAAATAAATTAAAGCTTCTTTCTAAAACAGATGTTACCTAAAAAAAATTATTTATGCAAAAGAAAACATTTTTATTTGCACAAATCACATTTACTGTCTTTGGATGCAGCAACACTGTACGGTAAATCTAGAAATTTAGTACATTTAAGGTGATACCAGTTGGTACAATAATCACACCCTATGTTCTTCATTGTCCTCAGTGTCGCTGTTAAGTATTTCTTCGCACAATGCACACGATTGTTTTTCTGTTATGATGGCTTCAATGTTCTCGGTACTTACACCTGTCACAATGTTGTCACTATTTTCGTCTATCAAAATGATCTACTAGATAACGTAGATCATGTTTCCCATTCCGAGACGGATTTTCAAAAGAGCAAATAATTTTGAGGAGTACGAGAATGACCGTTTTTTTTGTACAGTTTAGAATGTCGAAAGTGTGCAAGCTAGTTTAGCTTTGCGTTGAATTTCTGGTTAATTTGGGTTCAAACATCTTCCACAAAATCCATTTTTTAATATACAACCAGCTCAAAACACCCGCTTAAGCTGAGAGTGCATCAAATTCGTTATGTTGCAATAAAATTTTAAGCTAAGCTGAGCTTCAGCTACAGCTGGACCGTAAGATTTGTTGTAGAAACCGGGCATAAGTGTTTTATATCAAGTTTAATTTTAATTAGTAATGAAACTCAAAGTCGAGTACCACAAAAATTTTTATTGTAAAACAAAAGATAGGCGACTAGTTTCGGCTATAAGCCATCATCAAGCCTAGAATATAAGTAGAAAGGTAGGAAAAAGAACGTTTAAGAAGAAAGGTAGGAAAAAGAATAGTTTATAATTCTTAAAGTTCTTTTTCCTATCTTTCTACTTATATTCTAGGCTTGATGATGGCTTGTAGCCGAAACTAGTCGCCTATCTTTTGTTTTACAATAAAAAATTTTGTGGTACTCGACTTTGAGTTTCATTACTATTCAGTAGACCACATTTGAGTTAATGGATAACCTTTTGAATTTAATTTGAATTATTTTTTTCAGTAATGGCTCTATTTCCACAAACAACCTGCTTCTACAAAGCATTAGTAAATAAACCGCCCTCTGTTCATACTGATGAATACGAATTATTATTCGAAGATCCCAATTACACTGAGGGTTATAGTCCTCCACATTCAGTAGTTCAACGTTACGTTATCGCGTACAAACCAAAAAACAAGCAGAGCCAAAGCTCGAGTAGTTGACAATGCGCGTCAGACAGTGGAATGTCTGACAACGATGACGTCTTGGAGCAGGATGTCACGGCAAATTGAGTAGAGAAAATAAAAAAAAATACTAAAAAGGTAGTAACTATTTTACTCTATCGAAGATGTCATTTGTATTATATGAATATACACTATAACCTTATATTTATGACAAATATAATATTTAAATCAATAGAGGTAATTTGGTAACTATTTATTTACCATTAACATGAATGTCAACAGATGTTATGATTATACCATTTAGTTTTTTTTTTATATAGATTCTCTACTTCTGATTGATTATTTTTCTATATTGTGTTATTAATAATTTAATATTGGATGTAAAAGAATATTAAATTTTTTGGTATAGTATCTTCTTTATTTGTATTTACTTATATGCCTTCATATTAACTTGCATTATTTAAGGTAAGGGTAACCTGGTCTACATTGAACCACCCATTTTTCTGGATATGATATCTTTAAAATTGAAGTATGTTAGTTTTCAAATCGTGGTAGTTCCCGTATATATTAACACGTTGACTACCAACTACGAAATAACTCGTAGATTGTGTTCTTTCCCAGGACGCCAACTATATACGAGTTTTCTCGTACTGTATTTACTTGCCATATTCTTGCAGCTACGATAAAATTCGTAGTATATCAATGCTAATATGTATAGATAACTTCTGGGAAGAGAACAAAAAATCAATGCTGGCTTACATAAACAGAAAATTTATTAATACATGAACATATAATTATAAAAAATTTATTCAAAATTAAGTAAAAGAATATTTTTATTGTTTATGAATCTTTTTAAAACAATCTTCCAGACAAAGGGCTGGCTTTTCTTCACAGATCGGACAAAAATATCGCGTTTCTCGGCGTTTTTTTGCTTGGGTACATATACGACATGGCTTTGTCGGACGCTGTTTTTTTTTTCGAAGCTGGTTGAATCTCTTCTCCAATCAACGCGACGACAAATTCTTCTCTAAACTTTATCACTTTCTCTGGTTCCATACATTACTTGGGCAATATTTCTTACAAATTAGCTAAAGTCTTTCGTAAACATAATATTAATGTAGCCTTTAAAACAAATTTTAACACACATTCTTTTCTTGTTAACACTAAAGATAAAATTCCATATCAACAAAACTGGCGTTTACAAGCTTAGCTGTCCTGATTGCAACCAGTGTTGCCGTTTTAGTACATTTGTACTATTTCTAGTTCATTTTCGATAGCAAAGTACAAAAGTACATTTTATCATATACTGGGTAGCGAAAATTTCATTGCAATGTATTGCAATCTCGGAAACCGTAAGAGATACGAAGTCGGTTAATTGGAACAAAAGTTTCTCAATTTGAACCCTGATCGGCTGGTGCTTTGCATCCCCAGATATCAGGGACGGTTTTCACAATAATTGATATAAATCAAAATTGCTCATTTTCTACTTAATGTTCTAGTGTCTTTATTTTGAACAATAGGAAAAAAGTGCATAAATCTTTTTTGTTTATATAAAATAAAATAATGTATTTTCTTTACATTCTTTTGTATTATTGATTGCAGATAATTTACAGGACCGTATTTAAAAGCTTTTATACTAAATAGTTAAAAATTCATTCAAATAATCATAAATGAACTAGATGTAATACATACGTGAATTCAGGAAATAAAATGTTATACAAAAATCACATAAAAAGTGCAGGTCCGTATTTGAAAAAAAAAATTTGAGGGTGACTGGGCGGAAACTAAACGTCAGATTCAAAATCTAATATTATCAGACTGTGGGTAACGTTTTCAAACAAAAAAGTTTTTTGCACTTTTTTCTATTGTTCAAAATGGAGCATTAAAAAGAAAATGTGCAATTTTGGTATTTATCAATTATTATGAAAACCGTGTGGATGCAAAGCACCAGTCGATTAGTTTTCAAATTGAGAAACTTTTGTTCCATTTAACCGACTTCGTATATCTTACGATTTCCGAGATTACAATACATTGCAATGAAATTTTCGCTACCCTGTATAGGCCTAATTCTAGTACATTTTTTTATGACAAGTCCTTAATATTAGACAGTGACTTAGTCGCACAATACTCACCTTTATATTATGATACGTTACAGTGCAGTGTTGTAAGGCAGCGTCTCTGCTTTTACATGTAATTTACTGTCTATTATTTCGGACCACGGGTATAAATAAGACAAAGGTCACATATTTTATGCTATATAATAAAATATTAGAAAAATAATATTTTTTTTGATGTTTTGACATATATTATTATTATTATTGTACCTGGATGACCGAGTATTCCTTGTTTTTTCCTATTTTTCCTTATGTTTACCTATTTTTTCCTAATTTCTTTATATTCTCCTATTTTTCACCATTTCTCCTAATTTTTGAGTATTTTTCCTAATTTATCCCTATTTTTCTTGATTATTTTCACTATTTTTTCTTATTTTTCCCAATTTTTCACTATTTTCCAGATTTGTATCTATTTATCTCTATTTTCTTTCCTATTTTTTCCCCATTTTGCCCTATTTATTCCTATTTTCCCCAATTATTCGTAATTTTTCTGTTGTTCATTTATCCCCATTATTTTCTGTTTTCCCTTTTTCCATTATTTTTCCCCATTTTTTATTTTCCCTGTTTTTTGTATCTTTAACTATTTGTCTCTATTTGTACTTATTTTTCTCTATTTTATCCTATTTTTTTTATTTTACCCATTTTTTCTTATTTTCCCCTACTTTTTTCCTTTTTTGAACTATTTCCCCATTTTTATCTGTTTCCTTGTTTGCCCAGTTTTTCCTGTTTTTCCAAACGTGTTCTCTATTTTTCCTATTTCTTCATATTTTTTCTGTTTTTCAATACTTCTATCATTTTACATTTTTTTTGTATTTTACCTATTTTTCTCTGATTTCTTATTTTTTCCTATTTTCTTCCTGTTTTTTTTTCCATTTTTCCCAAATCTTTACAATTTTCCCAATTTTTTCCATGTTTCTACTTATTTTTCATTATTTTTTAATATTTTTTCCATTTTTCAAATTTTTTTTTCCCCTTTTGTTTTCAAATTTCCCCATTTTTCCCACTTTTCTACATTTTTCCCCATTTTTTCCGTTTTCTTCCATTTTTATCCTGGCTTTCATTGTTTTTTTCTTTTTTTTTTCATTGTTTTTTCAATTTTTTCATGTTTTTTCGGATTTTTCACAATTTTTCCTTTTTTGCTCCATTTTTTCCTGTTTTCTCCATTTTTCACAATCGCCATTTTTTCCTTATTTTCTTCTATTTTTTCCCATTTTTTATGTTTTCTCTATTTTTTGCTATTTTCCCCATTTTCTATGAATGTCCCTATTTGTCCATGTTTTTCTTTATTTTTCTACAGTATTTCCAATTTTTTATAATTTTCACTTTTTTCCCCTATGAGCAATATTTCACTGTATCGTAAATTTTAGTACAATCTAGTACATTTTATTACTTATGTTCAGTACATTTCAGAAACTCAACGCGGCAACACTGATTGCAACGTAATATACATCAGCCAATCGGGTAGGAGACTCGAAACTAGAATAAAGGAACACATCAGATATAGAATTTTTAATACAAATCCCGATGCACGTCAGAGATCATTTATGATGTCAGTAACCTGCAGTGTTGCCTGCTCGTCAGAATAGTTGATGAATGTAGGAATTTTCGATAATGTAAGGTTATGTTGTTTGGCTTTGTTATTATTTTAAATGTATATATTATATTCAATTATTTTGAAATAAATAAAAAAGAAACATATAAAAAAGGTAGCAAACTGTTTATTTTTATTAAAATAAAACAATGTTTTGTTTAAAAAAACACATATTTTTACTTAAAAGAAACAATTCAACTACCAATATTCGTAATTCTTACAAAAAATAAATATTTCCTCCTAATTCAAATCGAAATCACTTGAATCACTGTCATCGCTGTTAGGATTAATTATAATGGGATTAATTTCCATTCTATCAAAAACTCTTTCTCTTTCGTACCATTTTTGTATTTCTTTTTCTGTATGTTTAATAGAATTTTTCCATACTTCGGGAGTAATTGTTCTAAGAGCTTCAGACCACATATTTAAACAATCTTGTACTTTGTTATCATATCTGCCAATATGTTTATTATAATATTGTTTGGAAAGTCCCCAAATAAGTTCTATAGGGTTAAAAACGCAATAGTATGGAGGAAGACGTAACATTTTATGTCCATATTGTTCTGCTAAATTATCTACTGTTTGTGTCTGAAAAAAGAATATATGTTATTTCTACTTGCTGTTTTTTTATCATATAATGCCAACATAACTTATATTCTAAAACATAACATTTTGACATTTTTTGATATTTCTTTTGTATCTATATGTATCGATATTAGTATATAAAAATATAAACTTTTATTGGATACTTAGATTTGTTAATGAACTCACTTCTATCATACATCTTTCGTATTCCACTTGTATCCAATGTTATTGTGTTAGTGACTGTTTTTTTGCATAAACGTTTTTTGGGTGACGATTTTAATAATTCATTATTCTCGACTGCTTGTGAAATACTACTGACAGTAGAAATATTTAAGTCTAGGACTGCTGCAACACGCTAAAACAGACAAGAAAACAATTTCATATTTCTAGACATTTATATAATCTTTCTAACTTACCTCTCTGACCGCAGTTAAGGGTAAAAGTGGTCCATTATTATATCGCTACCGATCAAAGTACTTTATTAACGAAGATACAAGCTCCTTACAGCGACTATTTAGTTTTTTTGGCATTTTGTTTGTATGTAGAAATACACGACATTAATCAACTTATTCGCACTATGTTTGTTTAAAAAAAAACAGTTTTTTTATGAGTATAACTGACAAAGCACAAAAATAAAGACAATATTATAAAATTACGAAAACTCAATCAACTTGTTGACATAACCTAAATCAGTTCTCACTAATACTACTTATAGGTGAAAATTTTCAATTTACAATTGACAACAGCGCATCAAGGCTTACCAATTACTAAAATGTCATTTCTTCTCTCTAAATACTAGTTTCATTGGCGTACAAAATGTCAAAATTATTTAATAAAAAAATGTGGTTTTCTGAGTACTACACATATAATAATATTTTATAAGCTTTATATTATCAAGAATAAGATGTGAATAAGCTAATATAATTGAGATCATTCTAAAATTATCAAACTAATAACAATTGCATTTTTCGGTTTTCAGTAGTGTAACTACGTTCATGGATACTCGTGAATATTCGTTGGTTTCGGAATATTTTACATATTTAGGGAAATTTTAATAAGTTGGTAGTACTATAATGAAAGAATGACATCACTTGTGACGTGCATCGGGATTTGTATTAAAAATTCTATATAAACAGATGTTTATACCTATGTTACATAAATAACTGTTTTTTTTTATTGTAGTTATTTAAGATTTACAATCAAATATTTAATAGAAATTAAGCCCAAAGTAGACTCAATTTTTAATTAATTTTATTTAAAATGATTTATAAATATTTTCAGTGAAAATAGAATGAAAATAGGGAGAGACCATAACTATATTTTGTCTCATTTTGGTCTCTCCCTTTCACACTTTTTGCTTAAAAATTTTGAAAAAATTCCCATTTATAGAATTTTTTATTCTCTTTCTAATGGTATTAAATACATTTTAATATATTTTTTATTTAAACAAAATAACTTGGATAATTGTAGATTTTAATAAATAATTTTTTGTTTAACCCCTGTAACAAAAAAACTAACGATACTATTAAAACGTATTAAATGTTGATAGAAAGAGAAAAAAATATTCTATATAAGTGATTTTTATCAAAATTTTATATAAAATATTGTGGTTGTAAAAAAAGGGAGAGATCATAACTATATTTTCTCTCATTTTGGTCTCTCCCTTTTCTCAAGGTCACAATTTTTGCTTAAAAATTTTGAAAAAATTCCCATTTATAGAATTTTTATTCTCTTTCTAATGGTATTAAATAGATTTTAATATATTTTTTATTTAAACAAAATAACTTAGATAATTGTAATTTTAATAAATAATTTTTTGTTTAACCCCTGTAACAACAAAACTATAGATGCTATTAATACGTACTAAGTGCAGATAGAGAGAAAAAAATTTTCTATATGTGTGTTTTTTTTTCAAAAATTTAGATAAAAAATTGTGATTGTGAGAAAAGGGAGACACCACACTATTAGGATTTTTTTAATTTTCCTCATTTTTGGTCTTTCCCCTTTGTCAAGGTCACAATTCTAGCTCAAAAATTTTAGAAAAACTCCCACTTATAGCATTTTTTATTCTCTTTTCACCGCTATTAAAATGATTTTAATACATTTTTTAATTAAAGAAAATAACATAAGTAATTGTAGATTTTATTAAATAATTTATTGTTTAAAACCTGTAACAGAAAAACTATTAATGTTATTAAAACGTACCAAGTGTAGATAGAAAGAGAAAAAAGAAAAATTCCCAAAGTACGTACAAAAATTAAATATTCTACATGCTTGGATAATGAAAAAAATGGGATTTCAAAATTGAAATAAAATGTACAGGTTCGTATTAAAAAAATAGTTGATGGTGGCCCTTCAAATACGAAACGTTTTAAAAAATTATATAGGCTATATTAAGCTCTATTTGACCTTCAACAAAAAACCTTATAAAGTTTTTTTCTATCTTTAAAAATTAAGGTGTTTATTAAATAAAACCAAAATCGTCGATTTTGAAATGGTGTTAGGACAAACGAAAATTTTAGGTGGACAATCTTGGACTAACGATGAACAAACAAATGCACGAAAAAAATTTCAAAATTTAAAAAAGGGTGTGCCAACTTCACAATACCACAATTTTTTAAAAGTTATATAATTAATTATAATTAACCGGCTGGTGGACAAACAAAGAAGAAATGACCTGTGCGGTTGAATTTTTTTTCGCAATTTGTGGAAATTCGCAAAAGTAGGTGCCAACACCACTGACCTACATATGAGTACTAGAATTATATATTTTTTTTTCAGCAATCAAATGAAGAACTAGAACCGGAACTGTCTCAAGACACAGAACTTTCTCCTCGTGGACCAATAATTGAAGAAGAATCAATACCAGAGCTACGACTAGCGCCAGATACTCCATTGAACAAAATATCAAACATGAATGCCCCCCTTGTTCTACTAACACTGATCTGCGCCATCACAAAACTACCCCTTTAGTGAAGGGATTTACTAATCCTCAAGAAAATATTCCTTCTCCTTTTAAAAGAGTTTTGTTTTGGGGCACAAAACTACCCCTTTAGTGAAGGGATTTACTAATCCTCAAGAAAATATTCCTTCTACATTTAAAAGAGTTTTGTTTTGGAAGTAAGAAGGACCAATTGAAGTGAAAAGGAAAAATTATCAGCCATTGCTACTTCGCCACAAATGTTGGAATATTTTAACAAAAAGCTGAATTCCAAAAAGGAAATGGAAAGACAAAAGGAAGAACGGAAATCAAATAGATAAGAGAAAAAAAGGAATATGAAACAAAAAAGGCAGAATCGAAACAAAAGACCAAAAAGGCTGCGACTACAAAAAAAAGATGCCTTTCATCTTAAAGTCCTTCAAATGATTCTTCTACTCGGTTTTCTCTTCAAGAATCTGACACATGTTAGAAATATTAGAAAGTGAAGATGAAGAGGACATATTAACTGCCAATAACATGAATTATAATGAATTAAAGGAAGGCGATTATGTTGTTACCCAATTTAATGGTGACAAAAGAAATTCGTCAGAGTTTAAGTTTGTCTTTGTTGTTCAAACATTAATTTCATCTGAAAATATTGTTACAAATATTGTAATAATATTCACAAAGAATTTATACCAGTTGAAAAGGACATCACCGAAATAAATGTTGTCAAGTGTTAAAAAAATTGGAGCAACCTGAATTAGTGTTGAAGGGTGAAAGGGTTAGCTATAGGTTTAAGGAACCCATTGCTGTAACATCTTAATTAAGTAATAAATTAATTAAGCATAAATGGATTGTTTTATTAACCTCACTAAGTAGGAGCAAGTCATGTCAACTACTAGAACTAGACAATCTGCACATGTCAACCTTTGGACCAAATGCATGAAGACAAAAAAAAATTGCCGAAAATAAAATTTAAACAATGTATAATTTTAATATGAATGCTTACATAGAACACACTTAAGCTGTTCTATCTGAAGTCGATCACAAAATATAGAGATAAATGTATGAAATTAACTGTAAATTTACCATTATATATTTCTTAAGATGTCGACTACTGGTATCTTTACCTTACTTGTAGATATTCGTCGGGAAAGTTTTGGGGCGACACAACCGATTTTTTGAGGTCATCTGAATCCATTTATATCATTTTTAGCATGATGTCTGTCTATGTGTGTGAACATGATAGCGTCTAAACGGCTGAACCGATTTAGATGAAATTTTATATACATATTTAGGGTAGCAAGGAGACGACCTGTATAGAAGTTTTACACATATATTTTTTATACGTTATAGTTTAATTTCGAATAATTTGCCATTGTTGCCAGATTTATCAAAAAGTTTTTTTTTCATATTTTTCTTAAATAACCAAAATAATGCAGTTTTATGAAAAATTACAGGTTATGAAAGTTGTACAACATGAAATTTTCTACACATTTTGTCATCACCGTTTTTTTGAATTTCTCATAGTTTCGCCTCTAGAGGGCGTCAAACAAATTTATATAGACATTTGCGACTCTTTTAGATTTTGAGACAAAATTATTGATTTTTATGAAAAATTACATAAGATCAAAATTGTAGAACATAAAATTTTCTACAAATTTTGCGTTACTTTTTTTTCGAGTTCCGCCGCTAGTTTTTATTTTAATTTTTAAGCAATTTTTATCTTTATTAATTTATTTTTTAGTTAAATTTTAATATTAAAAATTTAAAAAATAATTAATTTTTTTATTATAGTTTTTTTCAAAATTTTATTACAAAAATTGTGAATTTTTTAAAAATTGGCTAAAAAATATTTAAAATTATATTATGATTTTAAACTAAATTGAATAACTTCTACAATATTAAAGTTATTGAACTGGGATTTGCACCATTGTAAAGATAATATAAAACTCTAAATTTAAAATATATTTTAGTTTCTTAGAATTTAGAATTGTAATTAGTATAGGCAAAATAAAGAATTTTTTGTAATTTTGTTTTGTATAAAATAAATGAAAAAAGTAAATAGCATATCCGAAAAGGATCCAAAAGTACTATGTGTGCAAATTATTTCATAATTTTAATATAGTATTTGTAAAAGTTATAGCAAAAAATGAAAAAAATTAAAACAATTCAATGAGTTTTTGACAAAAAATTTGGTTTTTTTTTTTTTTTTTTAAACTAACTTTATTAATGCATTTTGATCCAGAAAATATCAAAAAATGGTTTGTTTCCCATTTTGAATATAATTAAATGTGATATTAATTATTTATTGATTTTAAAATTTTTCAAAAATAGGTTTTATTTTTTTAAGGTTAATATTAATATTAAAAATTTAAAAAAAATACCCATTAAATTTGTAGTAAAAAACTCTATAATTGCGATTTTTTCAAAATTTTATTCAAAAAAAATTGAATAACTTCTAAAATATTAAAGTTATTAAAATGGGATTAATACCATTCGATAGGTAATATAAAACTCTAAATTTAGAAAACATTTTAGTCTTTTCGAATTTAAGTTTGTAATTATTATAAACAAAATAAAAAAATAAATAAATTTTTTTGTCCTCAAAAAAAAATTATAAAAACACCTAAAAAACAACCAAAAACCGGATCAATTTTAAACAAAAGAAAGAAACAAAAAAAATGAATGAAAAATATCGAAAGAATCCCAAAAAAAAATGGCAAAAAAATTGTAAAAAATCAAAGGAATAAGGAAAAAAATTGACAAAAATTAGAAAAAAAACGAAACATGTCAAAAAAGATTAAAAATTAGAAAGCATCGAAAAAATTAGAAAAAATGAGAAAAGATTAGAAAAAACCTAAAAAAAAAACAGAAAAAACCAGAAAAAAACAAAACATCAGAATAACGAAAAAACAGGAAAAAAGTGAAAGAAAAAAATTTTAAAATTCGGAAAATTACGAAAAAATTTCCTGTTTTTATCTATTTTGTTCTATTTTCCAAATTTTTCAGTAGTTTTTCCCATTTCTTTTTCTATATATCTCTACTTGGACCTTTTTTCCACATTTACTCAGAGCATTTTCTATTATTAAATATTTTTATCTGTTTCGACCATTTTTTCCTATTTTCCCCATTTTCTTTAATTTTCCATATTTTTCATCATTTCTTCTTAATTATTCCTATTTTTGCCAATTTTTTTTACCTACTTTTTTCCAGCTTTTTCATATTTTATCTTGTTTTTTTCTTCATTTTAAATATATTTCCTTATTTTTCCCATTTTTTCCTGTGTTTTTCTACGTATATGTCTCTAGTATTATCTACTTTTTCCTATTTCTCCTTATTTTCTTCTATGGTTCACTATTTTCAGATATATTTCCTTATTTTTCTGTATGTATCTCTAATTTCCCTATTTTATCTTTCTTTTTTTAATTTCTTCTTATTTTTCAATGATTTTTCCTATTCTTCATTCTTGTTCGCAAATTTTACTATTTTTCCCATATTTATTCTCCAATTTTTCGATGTTTTTTCTATTTTTTATTATTTTCCAATTTTTCCCCACTTTTCATTATTTTTCTCAAATTTCCCTATTTTGCTCAATTCTGTTAAATTTTTCTTAATTTTTTCCCTAATTTTCATTATTTTATGCAAATTTCTCTATTTTTCAAAATTTTCCCCTATTTCTTCCTTTTTCCGTTTTTCCCAATTATTTACTACTTTTCTCTTTTTTCCTATATTTTTCACTATTTTCTCTAAATCTTTCTATTTTTTTTTTGTTTTTCATTAGTATATTTTCTTTATTTTTACATATTTTTCCTTGCTTGTCCTTATTTGTAGTTATTTTTTCCTATGTTGTCCTATTTTCCTTACTGTTTCCCTATTTTCAGCTATTTTTCTCAAATTTTCAATATTTTTTCCAAATTTTCCTATTTTGCTCATTTTCTCTTATTTTTCCCAAGTTATAAAAAAAATGTAAAAGTTAAAACAATTCAATGGTACCCATGAATTTTTGACAAAAAATTTGATTGTTTTTTTTTTCGGTTTTAAGAGGGGTTTAACCCTAATGTGATTGTAAGTAAAACACTGTACCGCAAAAATCAAACTACTCGGATTGTGGTTAAAAAATTCAAAATATTTTTTTACTTTTGGATTAAGAAAGGTTGGATATAGGCATCTCTCGAAGTACTTTTTTTAATTTTTGAGAAGAATTGAAGAAAAAAAATTGACAAAATGGGCCAGATTCATTATTTTTTATCTCACAAAAAAAAGTTTATTTCAAAAAAGTACTCTGAGAGATGCCTCAATTATACATTTGCCTTTGTTGATAAAAAAAAATTGTTAAGATCAATCGAAAATTAGACCCTCAAAAGTGATTTTTGCCGAACCCCTGCAAGGTGAATTTTGGAGCATTTTTCATCACTGATCCAAGCGCCCTCGCACAAATTTGCACTTTTATATGAATACTATGAATTGCTGAATGAATCGCAATTTCATTCTTAAACATAACAATAGCACAGGAGATAATATTAATAGAAGTGTTCAAATAAAAATACTAAAAATAGCACAGGAGATGAAATCAATAAAAGTTGCAAATGGGTTGATTGCCTTTTCGAATACCTATGACATATTATTAAGTTATATGTATATATGATGAGCATAATCATTGTCTTAAATGCGTTAATTGGAAAACAATCCAATATTTAAAAAAAAAATCTTATTTTTGACATTTTCAAACTTTCAATTTTTAAGTTGCGTATACCTGAGTTACGACTTTATTATGGATAGTGAATTCATTTGTGAAATTGAAAATGAAACACCGATATCCAATAAAAAAGATTTAGCTATTATTATTAGAAAAACCGCTGTTATCGTTTTCTAGTCAGCGTGGACTGTGAAGTGATTGAAAGGGATTTTTGCACCTAGAACAAGTGCATTATTTTGACGGCGACTCTTTGTTCGGCATTTTCTTTGACACGATATTAATAAAAAACATTTTTTGCCAATGCGAAAGTACAAAAGGAAAGAAATTATGAAATAAAAGAAGAATTAATAAAAATAAATTGAGGCTATTACAGAAACGGAATAAATATTGAAAAATTATTGTTATGTATGATTAAAATTATTACAAAATTGTGTTAGTAATCAAGAGTTACCATTTTTCATTACTATCCTACTTGTTATACCATATACCGGGTGTAAATGGGTCTTGGGCCACCCCTATAACGTTTACAAGGGTTAATAGATTTATACCAAATTTTGGTGGATTATAATAGAGCTATTTTTGGATTTTTTTAAATAAAAATCCAATTTTGCCGACATCCGGTTTGACCGGAAATGACATGAAAATTAGAAATTAAAATGAAACACCCGGTATATTTCTAGATATTTGGATTCTACGACTTCAAACACGTACAGGTCGACTGTCAAATGTGTCGTAAGACGCCATTTTTTATTCTATTTTTGAATTTTTTTTATCCATCCTATATGGTCACGAGTTAGTCTAAATTGCTTATAATCAAACTAAAATTAACTAAAAGTCTCAATTTTTTCAATTATTTACTGTTTATTCTTAATAATTATTTATATTTAAAATATGATGTTGTAAATATCCTTTTTTGAACAGGGATGTCTTCAGAAGAATTTTGTATCGAAATTAAAAAAAAATAACATTTCTTCTTTATTTGAGAAAAAAAAGTTGTTATGTACATTATTTTAATGGTAATTGAATAAACAATTTTTAATACTGGGTGGCCCATCTGTTTCATTTAAAAAAATTGAGTTTTAGTTAAAAAAAACTGGATTTGCTGATTTAAATGTTTAATAAAAGTAACAAAAATAAATAATTGACAAAATTGAGAGTTTACAACTAATTCTAGTTTAATTATAAGTAATTTACACCAAATCATGACCACCTACGATAGATAAAAAAAATCAAAAATAAAATAAAAATGGCGTCTTAAGTGACATTTGATATTCGACGTGTACGTATTTGAAGTCGTAGAATCCAAATATGTAGAAATGTAGCGGGTCTTCCATTTGAATTTACAATTTATATGTGATTTCCAGTAGAACCGGATATCGGCCATATTGGATTTCTATGTAAAAAAATCTAAAAATAGCTCTAATCAACCCAAATTTGATATAAATCTGTTTACTCGTCAAAGTGTTATAGGGGTGGCCAATGACCCATTTGCACCCGGTATACTATAATAGATTGTATGTAATTCTTTAGAGCGCGTCTTTGTACTTTTTTTTTTTAATTATTTTTAATAATAGTGATTCTATTAGCAACTGTTTTTTTCTGGATAAATTTGAAAAAAGTAACACAGACATGCTCGTATAATAAAAATTACAAATATCATATTTGCAGTTACTATATTTTTAGTTACTATTAGTTGCAGTATATATTTTAGGGTAATTTTGTTAATAATATTTAATCTGATGAAGTTGTTATACAACGTAACATGTAACATAATTAAACAACTTTTGTTATATTAGTTGTGAAAATTATAAAAGGTTGTTTTATTGAACTAAATAAGATTGGAGTATATTTTAATATTTTAGGTATTTTTTAATGAACCAATTATGAATATTTCGAATATTTAAATACTATTATTATTCAAAAACTTTGTTATCAAAATATTTCCTATTTACCTATTTTTCTTATAAGTAATAAACATTGTAACATCCAACAGGGTAAAAAAAATTGGTTGTGTCGCCCCAAAACTTTCCCAACGAGTATTCAGAGATGCACACTTTTTCAGATATTTTATGTTTCAAACTTTGACATTTTTTTATTTTTGACACGTGACAGTTGGACTGGTTTTGACTATTCTGAACAGAGTTTCAAGGGCTTTCAAATGACGTATTACAAGTCAAATTCTGTGACATATTGCTTCTGTTATTTTTTGACAGTTACAGTTCCGTTTAACAGATGTCGAATAAAAACTGATGGGTTCTTCCCATGGATAACCGAAACCCATATACCAAATTTGAGCTTAATCGGATTAAGCGTGTTTCTTATATCGTGGAAGAATACACACCATCTGGAAATGGCCATAATCGTCTCAGAGGACCTCAAAATGGATATTTCCGTATTTATCTCGAAGATTTTCTTAATTTTTGAGAAACAATTGAAGAAAAAAAATTGACAAAATGGACCAGATTCATTATTTTTTATCTCACAAAAAAAAGTTTATTTCAAAAAAGTACTCTGAGAGATGCCTCACTTATACATTTGCCTTTATTGATAAAAAAAATTGATCTATCTAAAATTAGACCCTCAAAAATGATTTTTGGAACCACTGCAAGCGAATTTTGGAGCATTTTTCATCACTGATTCAAGCGCTTCTATCGTGGAAGAATACACACAGACAAACACAGAAAGACAGACACAGAGACACACAGACAAACAGACACACACACAGACAGACAAAAATTTTTAGCTCGTTCACAATACTTTCCCTTCTCGGATGGTGGGTCGAGAGAGTAAAAATCGCATGTAAACTCTACCCTGATGTATATGATTAAAAATTAAAGAAAAGCTACGGAGGCAAGTAAAATGTAAAATATAAGAAACCGAACTAAAATACCATTTCTTGTCAGCCGGAGCGATAGGCGGTCACTTACAAAGGACTACTCGAAATGTATTATGATTTTATTTCGCTCAGACGATCAGATGTTTACGATAATTTTACGCAAAGCCGCATGACAGAGACACTAAATATATATTTCTTTATCATCAGGCCCCGCCTTTATAGCTCTGTATTTTTAGCTCGTCTTTCACCCCGCAAATATACTCTGATCTTTTATAAAAGGTTAACCCCCTCTTAAACTAACTTTATTAATATAAATAGTTCATCCGAAAGGGATCAAAAAGTACATTATGTGTGAAATATTTCATAATTTTAAAATAATACTTGTATAAATTATATAAAATTATAAAAAGTTAAAAAAAATTTTTAGAAAGAATTAAATTTTTCTGAAATCACTCAAGAATACCTACTTTCTCGGAGCAAATTCAGACCCCAAAATATTCTATTCTACAAGAGTCCGGAAAAGTTTTTGCCGGCGTATAAGCAGTGAATCTCTGACTTTTGTCATAACAATAATCGAACAGTGGTTGCCAATGAAATGATTTCATATACAGTAAGATGGTATTATGCATTTATAAAAAATCCTTAATTTATGATAATGATAATTGCGATTTCAGAAAAAATAGTATGTTTACCTCGTAGTAAAAGCGATACATTCCCAGACTCCAATGCTTGTTGGTCTCGGCCTACAATTTACATTGTCGTCTGGGAATGTATCACTTTTACTACTAGATAAACAATGTACTATACTAGGAGTGTTCGAAAAGTTGGGTGGGATTAGCCCTCATTTTTTTATTACTCTCTTAATTTTAATTTCTTATATATCTTTAATTTAAAATTCATTTCATTACAATATATTCTCTCTATGACAAAACAATAATGATGTTACTATTCTAGGGTTAATTAAGGCGAATTACCAATATGAATTTTTAAATGGCTTTTTAAATTACTACTCTGAGTAAATTGTTTAAAACAAATTTCACATTTAAATGGTTTCTCACCTGTATGAATTTTCAAATGAGTCTTTAAACTACTACTCTGAGTAAATTGCTTAGAACAAATTTCACATTTAAAAGGTTTTTCACCAGTGTGAATTCTTAAATGATTTTTTAAATGACTATTCAGTGAAAATTGTTTAAAGCAAATTTTACATTTAAACGGTTTATCTCCAGTATGAATATTTAAATGTTTTTTCAAATTATTACTCCTATTAAATTGCTTGAAACAAATATTACATTTAAAAGATTTCTCACCAGAATGAATTTTTAAATGAGTCTTTAAACTACTGCTCTGATTGAATTGTTTTAGGCAAATTGTACATTTAAAAGATTTCTCGCCAGTGTGAATTCTTAAATGCCGTTTTAAAGATCCTCCTTCTGTGAAACGTTTAAGACAAATAGTACATTCAAAAGGTTTCTCACCCGTATGAATATTTATATGATTTCTTAATTTATTATTGCTATTAAATTGTTTCAAACAAATTTCACATTTAAAACGTTTTTCATTAAAAGGTTTCACGTCTGTATGAATATTTAAATGTTTCCTATTAAATTTGAGGCACACTTTACATTCTAAAGATTTCTCAACAGTATGAATTTTTAAATGTCTTTTCAATGAATCTCGCACTGCAAATCGCTTAAGGCAAATAGAACATTCAAAAGGTTTCTGGTTTGTATGAATATTTAAATATTTTTTAAAATGTTTGAAACAATTAAATGGTTTTACACTACTGTAATTGTTTATAGCAGATTCAATAGGTTTAGTCCCTAAATTATTGTATAACTTTTTGTGTTTAATTTTGACAAAATGAACTACGTAATGGATCCAAAAATTAAATTTTCCATTGGATTCTTTTCCACAAAAATTACAAGTTACAGAACATTTTTTAAAGTGCTTATCAAAATGTTTTAATCTCAATTTTGATGATGAAAAATCTAGAAATAAAACAAGTTTTGATAACTATTCGTTAAGAAATAAAATAGGAACTTACTTTTTTGGCAAACTGGACATTTCTTTTCCTTCAAAATATTTTTCCCGAAAACCACACTTTTGGGTTTTAAACTAGATAAATCTGTTATAATGTCTGGAATGTCATTTTTATCTTCCTGGAGGTTTAAACATATTTTTTTAATTTCTACTTCAGAGACTAATAAAGGTTGAGGATTCACTTCTATTAAATTTGTGGAACAACATTCTTGTTTTATCTCAAACCATGTTTTAGTATCGAAGATTTCAGTTTTCACACTACATTCATCAAACTTAATTTCTTGTGTTTGAAAATTATCTTCTCCAGAAATCAAAGGATATCCATCAACTTTTTGAATTTCTAAATCAGGAAGTGATAAAGGTTCAGATTTAACATTAATCAAATTTTTTATATCGGAATAATTATGTTTTATCTCCATTTCTATCGTCTTTCTGCTGAAAGTCTTTTTCTGGTGTAAATATTTATTATTTATATCGCTTTTTTCTGCTTTGCGTGAAGAGACAGTGTCAAGTGTCAGGTCAGCTGCGTTGCCAAATCTAAAATGGCCAAGGCGATATATTTGCGGTAGATTTGGGTTTGAAACCGGTACCTGTCATATGACGTCATAATTTCCTTTCTTGCACTACTGTGTGTGTAGTAGTGATTAGTTACTTTGATTACTATGGTTATTTTTGCGTGGTTGGTAGACTCGTAGATTGGATAGACTGGATGATTATTGAATAGGATGCTAATGTATACGACAAAATTATTGCAGTCTTGTATTGGAAAAAGAAAAAAATAGAGAAAAATAGGGAAAAATGGAAAAAATAATGAAAAATAGGAAAAAATTAGGAGTGGTAAAAGTAGGAAAAATAAAGTGAAATAGAGAAATAAAGCAAAATACAAGCAACAGGAAAAAATAGGGAAAAACAGAGAAAAAAAAATAAAAGAAATAATGAGAATTGATACAAAATAGAACAAAAGGAAAAATTGGGAAAATACGGAAAAAATGGAAAAAGGGACAATAGAGAAAAATGGAAAAAAAAAAAAGGAAAAATTCGGAAAATAGGGAAAAATAGATACAAATATAAAAATAGGGAAAAAATAGAAAAAGGGGCAATTGAGAAAAATGGGAAAAATAGTAAAAAATAATAAAAGATAGAGAATCATGTTTTGCAAAGTATTTTTATTTTTTTTACATAAAATGTATATAAAACAAAAAAAATAAATATAAAAACAAAAAAAAAAACAAAAAGTCTATTGTTTTTTAAAATATGTCATACACAAATAATACAATGTATTTTATAATATATGAAAAAACATCAAACAGAAAACTATAATTTTTCTAATATTCTTATTATATAGCATAAAATGTACTAGAGTTATTCCTATTTATCATACGGTCCCTAAAATACGATTTTGATATTTTCGCGATGCTGTCTGTGTGTGTTAATTAGTGTGTGCATGTGTGTGAGTGTGCGCGCGTGTGTGTATGTATGTGTGTTAGTGTGTGTGTTTGTGCGTGTTCGTGTTTGTGCGTTTCTATCTGCGTGTGTGCTTGTGTATGCGTGCGCACGTGTGATTGTGCGTGTGTGTGCACGCGTTTGTGTGTGCGTGTATTAATGCCTGTGTGTGCGTGTGTATGTATGTGTGTGTGCGTGTGTGTGTGTTTGTGTGCGTGCGCGCATGTGTGTGTGCCTGTATGTGTTTGTGCTTGTGTGTGTGTTTGTGCGTGTGTGCGTGCGCGCGCGTGTGTGTACGTGCGCGCGTTTGTGTGTGCGTGTATATTTGTGCGTGTGTGTGTTTGTTCGTGTATGTGTGTGCGTGCGCGCATATGTGCATGTGTGTGTTTGTGCGTGTATATGTGCGCACGCCCGTGTGTGTTTGTGCGTGTGCGTTTATGCGTGTGTTTATGAATGTGTGCGTATGTGTGTGTGCGCACGTGTGTTTGTGCTTGTGTTGACGCGCGCGTTTGTGTGTGCGTGTGTGTTTTTGTGCGTGTGTGTGTATTTGAGCGAGTGTATGCGTGTGTATGTATGTGTGTGTGTGTGTTTTTGCGGGTGTGTGTGGACGTGTGCGCGCGTGTGTATGTTTATGTCTGTGTGAGGGTGCGCGCGTATGTATGTGTGTGTGTTTGTGCGTGTGTATGTGTGTGTGCGTGAGCGCGTGCATGTGTTCGTGCGCGTGGGTGTACGTGCGTGTGTGTATACGCGTGTGTGTTTGTGCGTTTATGTGTGCGTTAGGATGGATGTTGTAGTAACGATAACTCAAAAACAACTGGATTAAAAAATTTGAAATTTTACACACAAGATTCTGATATCCTAGTTTAGATGTGATTAGATTTTGGTATTAATTGGACAACCGGAAGTAGCCGTTGCTATGGGTGATGACGACATATTATTAAACAAAATGGCGATAAATTTTATATATACCATAGCTAATTTTCGTATAATTAAAATTTTCAAAACTATTGCCATTGTTGCCAGATTTACAAAAAAGTCAATTTTTGTCATACTTTTTTGATTAAAAAATGGCGAGAGGTCATGTGTTGGCCATGTCAATTTTTTTGAAAAAGGCCATAAATGGAATTAAACTATAAATATATCTTTTAAACTATTTTTATTATTTATTTTATATTTAACAGTATTTTTTAATTAAAATAAAAGATTATTCCAGATGGTTTCATAGAAAGATTCTGGACATCATCTAAATTGGAAGTGATAAATTCTAGTTATACCTAATGCTTGTATTTGGGGAAAAATTATGTCATTTGTACTAGTACTAGTGAACCGTCCAATTTATCCTCAACCAAATTTTGAATATTTTATTAATTTAGATTATCTGGTCCACATAAACCTGAATTTTTCGGATTTGGTGATGATCCCGAACATTGTGAAGCTGCTGCACCAATTTGGTATATAGATTGTCCTCCAACGTTTCCTCCTGTTGCATAATTACAGACAAATAATAAATTATTCCATCCGTTTGCCAAATAACCGGTCAAACCGCATCCGATTAAATTGGTTTTAGCCCATATTACTTGAGTATAGTGACCAGTTTTTGAATTACTACAAAATAAAATATAATATTTAATTATTATTTTTACGTACCAAAGTATTGATTTTAATCACGAAGAGAAACATAAATTTATTCTAAATGGTCTTAAGTTTAATATTTACAATTTACTAATATATGCGTCAACTGTCAGCAAAATTACTGTTCAGGGTTAAAAAATACTTGTTAGTGTATATTTAATAAGCAGCTCTAACTTACAAACTATAGCTGGATACTCCGGAAGCACTAAAGTATTGAACTTCATTGTACCAACTTCTGATGGTAGAATTAATGACACTTCTGTAGTCTGTAGTAGCAGCGGAGTTCATTTTTATTCCAACATTTTGTCCTACCCAAGCGTAAGTTGCTGTAAAAAAATAAGAAATCAGACATATTGCAAGTCAAATTCCGTAACATATTGCTTCTGTCATTTTTTGACAGTGACACTTCCATTTGACAGATGACGTACAAAAACTAATGAATTCTTCCGATGGATAACCCAAACCCAGATACCAAATTTCAGTTCAATCGGATTAAACGTGTGGCCTCTATCGTGGAAGCATACATATAGACAAATACACAGACAGACACACAGATAGATAGACTAAATGGTCTTGATCGTCTCAGGGGATCTTAAAATGTGTATTTCCATCTTTTTCCAAAAACTTTTTTACCTCGTTCACAATACATTTTTTCCACGCTCGAAATTGAAAAAACATCAAGACTGCATTTGTTTCACACAACTTTAAAAAACAACAGAAGCAAAAATATGTTTTATTGCACACGAATTTGAAAAAATTTAAATAAAAAAACATTTTTTAACAAAAAAAATAGAAAAAAATCAAAAGTATTTTTTCACAGATGAATGTGGAAAAAAACAAAAATACATTTTTTCACATATAAATTGTTATAAAGCAAGAATGCATAAAACACTAGAGAAAAAAAAACAGCAAAAATGCGTTTTTCACACATACATTGGGAAAAAAGCAAGAATGAATTTTCTACATAAAAATTGGAAAAAACAGCATACTTTTTTTTAAACAAATCTGAAAAAAAAACAAAAATTTATTTTTCCTTATTCAAATTTGAAAAAATGAAAAGTACTTTTTATCTCACACGAATTTAAACGCAAACAAGCAACGATGCATTTTTCTACACAAAAAAACTAGAAAAAAACAGCAGAAATGCATTTTTCACACAAAAAATTGAAAATGACAGCAAATTCGCATTTTTTTTTGTAATAAATTCGAAAAAAAACAGAAGCACAGCACACTCGAATTTGGAAAAACTGCAAAAATATATTTTTCCACAAAAAAAAATTGGAAAATACAGCAAAAACGCAAATTGGTAAAAAAGTCAAAATACATTTTTCTACATAAAAAAACAGCAAAAATGCGTTTTTTACACATAAATTGGGAACATGCATTTTTCCACACAGGAAAACAACAAAAAAAAAACATTACAAATGAATATTTTCACACATAAAATAGGAAAAAAGCAAAAACATTTATAATAACAAGATTGTTTTTTCTCTCAAAGAATTTGAAAAAAAATCGGTTGTGTCCAGAAACGAAAACTTTTTCAGATATTTAGTGTTAAAGTTTAAAACTTTGACATTTTTTTATTTATGACAGGTGACTAGTGGATAAATAATTTTGACCGTTCTGAATAGAGTTTTTCAAGAGCTTTCAAATGAGATATTGCAAGTCGTATTCCGTGACATATTGCATCTGTCATTTTTTGATAGTGACATTTCCGTTTGACAGATGTCGTACAAAAACTAATGAGTTCTTCCTACGGGTAACCTAAACCCATACACCAAATTTCATCTCAATCGGAATAAACGTGTGGCTTCTATCGATAATATAAAATCCAGAAAACAAGTGAAAGAAATAAAAAAAAACGAAAGTAATGAGAAAAAATTGAAAAAAATCTAAAAAAAAATTTAAAAAAAAATGAAAAATCAGAAAAATGAGAAAAGGAACAAGAATTATGAAAAGTAGAAAAATCAAAAAAAAATTAGAACAAAAAACAAAACAACAGAAAAATAAGAAAAAATTAATAAAAAAGAAACCGGAAAAAGTTTATACAAATCCGAAACAAATCGAATAAGGGGAATAAGAAAAAATTTTAAAAGAAAAGAAATAGAAAATAAACAGAACAACGAGAAAAAATTATACGATATCGAAAAAATTATAAAAAAAACATTAAAAAAGAAGAATCGGTTGTGTCGCCAAAAAATTTTCCCGACGAATATCCACAGACTGTTTCAGTTATTTAATGTTAAAGTTTCAAATTTTTACTTTTTTATTTTTTGACAGGTGACGATACAGAAATAATTTTGACTATTCTGAATAGAGTTTTTCAAGGGCTTTCAAATGACATATTGCATCTGTCTTTTTTGTTATAGTGACACTTCTGTTTGACAGATGTCGTACAAAAACTAATGAATTCTTCCGACAGGTAACCTAAACCAATATACCAAATTTCAGCTCAATCGAATTAAACGTGTGGAATATATCGTGGAAGAATACACACAGCCGAACAGACAGACAGATTTCCATTTGGAAATGGTTTTAATCGTCTCAGGTCACCTCAAAATGGATATTTCCATTTTTATCTTGAAAATTTTTTTTAGCTCGTTCACAATACTTTCCCTTCTCCGAGGTGGGTCGGGAAAGTAAAAAGAAGAGCATTGAAATGTCGATCCATTTCCTCCGGAAATTCTATAGTTAATTAAACAGAAATTAAGTGGAAGAATATTATCAAATAAATAAAATAAGAATATGTAAAGCATTTGTTTTTATTAAATAAACTTAACAAAAGTTTAATGAAATTATTTATACTTTTATTGTAATAATATTCTTACCTGTTCGTCTACATTGATCATGACCAAAGTTGCAATTGTTAGACCAACATTGTGCTATGGTTCCCAATTCTGAGTTATAACTCTATAATAAAAACAAATATAATAAATAAAAATTAAAAAAAATCTATAATTATTAATTAACTAACCAATGCATTCATATTGGAAGCTGATGGTTGATTACCAATTGTTTCTCGTCCAGTAGCAACTTTGTTTCTAAGTTCATTGTGAACGTCCAAAATTAATTGTCGATCTGAAGACGTTAACGAAATTGGTTTGTAACTTGAGCCACAACTTGAAGATGCGCCACAGTTCTTAAAGATAAAATATACAATAAAAAATAGCTAAAATGATTGTGACTAACAAACTACCGATATATCATTTTATTATTGTTTTCAACAATTTTATAGAGAAATCGTCAAAATGCATTTTTTTAATGTAATTTTGTTTCATCGTATTCAATTTCATTTTACTAGACACTCGTCTGTCTTTGCATGTTTATACAAAAAAATAAGGATCATTTTGACTATTTTAAGATTAGTAATGTCCCTATTTGAATTCAAAAAGATAAAATGTTGAAATATTGAAAATAATTCTTTTCGCTCATAAATATTTATGACTCTAAATAATTACAATATCAATTATAATACCCGAAATGTTAACTCAAACTCACTATTAAAAAGTTTTCAAAATCTCCAGAAAAGGGCAATCAAATCTCAAACTTTAAATTATTAATTATTAATTATTAACATAAGATTCAGTATTCAGCGTCGAGACGCCGACGCCCATAATTTCAACAGATAATTCTGTTTCCGTTCTTCAAAACCCAGTCTACTTTTACAAATTAAACTACAAACACCATCAGCAGAATTTTCAAGATTCGACGTCGCACATATATAGAGTAACTTTCAGGGCCCTGGAAGAAGGGCTCGTTGATGGTGGTCATGCCATAGGGTCCTTCAAGCGAACCTCCAACACAGTAAGTTGGCTTCGGCGGAGCTTACTGTGAAAAGAGAGAACTTTGATGTGACCCTCATACTGGAACCCTGGGTCGACAGAGTCAAGATCATGGAACTCGGAGGATTAGGTGAGTTAATTTATGACAGAACCTCTGACCATCCAAGATTATGCATAATAGTCCAAAATTTCTGTTACAGGGACTTAACGGTAGTTAAAGCAAAGAAAGGGACAGAGAGGAGGGACTAAAGAGATCATTCTCGGATCAGCCTGTCTTCCTGATGATGACCCTACTCCACCACCATCCAGGAAGCTAGATGAACTGGTAAGACATTGCAGGGAGAAGGGTGTACAATATGTCATCGGATGCGATGCCAACGCACAACATCTGACTTCAGGGTAGCAGTGACACCAATGAAAGAGGTGAGTCTTTACTAGAATTTATTACGGTAAATAATTTGGACGTATTAAATATAGGCAATAAACCTATCTTTGTCACTTCGACTAGAAAGGAGGTTATAGACATTACAATAGATACTACTTTTATCAGTAATTTTGTAAGAAACTGGCATGTGTCTGGGGAGCTTAGTTTTTCAGACCACAGACACATTTACTTTGAGGACAATTACCTATACAAGAAACCTGTCGCAACCCACGGAAAACAGATTGGGAAGCATATGAAGCAGACCTAGAAAACAGTTTAAAGTGAGTAAAAATAGAAATAAGAAACTCTACTGACCTGGGGATAACAGCAGACCAATTACAGGAAGTTGTTATCTCGGCTTACGAAAATAACTGTCGCCCTGTAAGGAAAAGTTCTAACAGGAATGTGCCCTGGAACAACGAACTTGCAGGATTAAAGGTCAAAACTCACCTATCAGCACAGCACGGGAACAGCAACTGATCATGACCAGCACATTTTATTTCTTATGTGTTTTTAGGTATACGCGCTCTCACCTAACGTCACCGTCACGGCATCGACACGGCGCAAAGACGCCTCAACGCGCTTACATTTCTGTCAGAGAATATTTTGCGGGTGACGTGCTTGCGATATGATGCTGTCTCGCCGAAAGTATAAACTCACTTATCAGCAAAGCAATTAAAAATCATCGTAAACACCGACGCCGAGGATACTTTTCACTATTTTTGGTATTTTTAATTAATGCAGTATTTTCAGTTCTCTTGAAGCATCTGTTAGAAGATATACAGTGTGTCCACGGATGGGGTATCCTATAGATGAAAAATTTAAAAATTTTAATTTTAGCGAAAAATGTCATTCTTGATAAAAATTTTTGCTCGTTCTGAAATCTAAAATACATTCATCAGATATCAATGTTTTCCAATAGTATACGAGGTTTGCCAAAAAATATGAATTTTAGTCAAGAGTAAAGTACCGTTAAATTTAACAACATCGAAAAATGTAAATGAATGTAATTGCATAGTTGAACTTGGTTTTTAGTTCTGATCAACTTTTTTCAATAACATTTTTTGATGTTGGCAAATTTAAAGGTACTTTACTCTTGAGTAAAATTCATATTTTTTGACAAACCTTGTATACTACTGGAAAAATTTTATATTTGATGATTCTATTTTAGATTTTAGAACAAGCAAAACTTTTTATCAAGAATGACATTTTTCGCTTAAACTAAAATTTAAAAAAAATTCACCTGTATAGGATACCACATCCGTGGACACACTGTAGATACGATCAATGCAGAAAAACTTTTCAAAGCAGTTCGAAATTACCATTATTTATATGATATATAAGTGATAACTAGAGAGGTGGGAGGCCTCTGTTAGGAACCAAGTTCCGTACTTTATTTTTTTCTATTTCGATACTCTCTTTTTATTTTTCAATTTCTTTTACGCACTTCTTATATTTCTCAAAACAAGCTAAATTTTTTTGGCGGTGCTGTTTTGTTGCCGTGTCGATGCCGAGGTGTTATATGAAATTACAACATAACGTCGAGTTGACAATTCGCCGGTGGTGATCTAATGCTTGTCAGTTGCTGTGCTGATAGGTGAGTTTCGACCTTAAGAGGGCTAGTTAGAAAAAAATATGATACAGCAAGGAATGATTCAAGTAAGTGGGATGAGTATAGGAAGGCCCTAACTGAATACAACAAAACGCTGATTAAATCAAAAAGGAGCTCTTGGAGAAGACACTGTGAGGACATAAATGGAACTCAGAATTCAGAGCTGGAGCCACTTATATCTGGGCCTCCAGAGATAACTGGCAGGTCGCAAAAAATGCAATTGACGTGGACAAAATCAAATGGGCAATAAACTCATCCGAACCATATAAATCGCCATGACCAGATGTCATCTATCCTATACTCCTACAAAAGGGAGGCAAGACTCTACAATACACTATTTTAAGAGCAAGTTTGGCTCTAGGATAAATACCCAAGACCTAGCGACTTATTAGAGTTACATTTATACCCAAGCCTGGAAAAACTGGACAGGATACGGCAAAAGATCTAAGAGCAATAAGCCTAATGTCTTTTGTACTAAAGGCACTGAAAAATCTGCTAGAAAGACATATTAGGAACGACGTATTGGCTGAAAGACTTCTACACCGAGACCAATACGCCTATAGAGAAGGCGTGTCTACAGAAACTAGTACCCTTTCTGGACATAGAAGGAGCTTTTGATAACAAGTCCTTAGGCACTCAATAGCCAGAGTGTCAAGGAACTCAGGTATTGATGCAGCTCATGTGACCAGAGGTTGCCCTCAAGGGGGAGTACTTTCTCCTCTACTATGGAATCTGGTAATGGATGGACTGCTGAGAATCATCCAAAACACTGGGATACGCAGATGACCTTGTCATATTATCCCAAGGAAAATTCAACACTACAGTTAAGGAACGACTTCAGATGGCCCTAAACGCAGTTATACTCTGGACAGAGCATTAGGCTTTAAATATAAGCCCCTCCAAATCCAATATAATAGCATTCACCAAAAGAAGGAATTTAGAGGGCCTTAGCCCACTATGGCTTCGTGGTGAAGAGGTAAATCTGAAGGGAGGGGTAAAATATCTTGGGGTAGTGCTAGACCTGAAACTTACCTGGAACCTGCTTCAGATTCAAAAAATACATACGAAAGCGGTTGCTACTTTAATGATAGCTAGACGCACGTATGGGAAAACATGGGGGCACAATCGAAAAATGGTACATTGGTTGTACAATATGGTAGTCCTGCTCATGATAACATATATGCATCTCTGGTTTGGTGGCCAAAGATAAAACATCAGACCGCTATCTCCAAATTAGGCAAGATACAAAGACTTGCCTGTTTTTGAATCGCGGGTAACATAAAACAACACCCACAGCTGCCATGGAAACCCTAATTGATCTCCCGCCATTATTTACCTTATAATGGGGGAGGCTAGAATGGCTCTACGATGGCTAGAGTACTTACCATTCTATGAAGGAAATCATAAACTGGGACACACTAAGCTAGATCATGAGGGAGGCAATATGCTTGGCTTGACGTCAGACCACATGACTGATAAATACAGCTTCAACAAAGATCTGAGTATAATAATTAAGAATCGGAATGAGTTGAATACAAGCACAGATTTCAGGACAAACCCTAACGGAATTACCTGGTACACAGACGGGTCAAAAACGGAAGGGGGAACTGGAGCTGGTATATACTGCGAACAGAATAAGTGCCAAGAGTGCTTCTCTCTAGGAAAATATATCTCTGTATTCCAGGCAGAGGTCTATTCAATACTCGAATGTGCTAGGGAAAAAGAATCATAATCTACTTAGACAGTCAAGCAGCCCTTAAGACCATAAGGAGCCCAAAGGTGACATCTAGACTGGTATGAGAACGTGGCGAAGAACTTAGGGAACTGTCGACCCAAAATAAAGTAACTTTATCGTAGGTACCAGATCACAAAGGTATCGCTGGAAACGAAAAGGCTGACGAGCTCACAAGAATCGGATCGTCAACCCCATTAATTGGTCCAGAACCAGCGATGGGAGTACCAAAACGTACGTTTAGGAACCATATAAAAGACTGGATTAAGTGAGAACATAAATTATACTGGACAATATATCCGGATTTCTTTATGGGAAAAAGTTTATAAAAGAACCGTCAAAGAACGTAACTGAAGAACTGCTTTCAATGAGTAGGAATCAACTACGAATTACCACAGGGCTCCTCACGGGACACCTTCCCACCAGAGAACATCTAAACAAAATGGAACTATATAACGGCGACCTTAAATGCAGACAATGGAATAAAGGAATAGAGAATGCACTTTACATGCTATGCAATTGTGAGGCGCTGAATCACAGAAGGCAAAGAATTAATGGAAACCCAAAAATGGATCTAGCAGACTATTACAAATATCCATTAAAGAAGCTGTACAAACTAGTACAGGAAACAAGATTGATGGACTGGGTGCAGTAGACAAAATGACGGGAGATAACGCAATAAGCCTATAAGGTTGCAGTGAATCCGGTTGTAAAGAACGGTCCCGGAAAAAAAAAACTTATAAGATTTCCATCTGTTGTGTGTTCACAAAGGTGTGACGTTTATCAATTAATTGTACCGCCCTAAATAACAACTTTTATCATATATTTTTCTAAAATACGTTGTTAATGTTACGCAGGGGCATAATGTATCAATCGCATTACATATTTCTAAAATTATGATTCATCAAGTATTGAACCGAAATATAATGGTTACTTCGCTGCTACTGATCTGGCAGTAAATCAGTAGATTTTGTCATGTCCATACAAAAAAACATAATAATATAAAGGTATATCTGATACTTACAAAAGAACAAAATTGCCAATGATACAGAGAGAGAGAGACACTGTTAAACAATATGAAAACTAGAAATTTGGTCTTTCCATATTCTCACAACCACAGTTTAATATCTAAAATTTTACAAAAATTTGCATAATGTAATATTTTTTTCCACATTTAGCATATTTTAATAACGTCGACAGTTTTTGTCTTTTATATCCCATAAAAAAAATAATTTTTTAAAATTAACTTAATACCATTGAAAAGAAAATAAAACATATAATTGGGAATTTGGAATTATTACAAAATAGTTTTAAGTAAAAATTGTGATCTTGAGAAAAGGGAAAGAGCAAAGTAGGGGAAATTAAAAAATCAAAGTTGTGGTCTGCTCTATTCTAACAATCACGATTTTATATCTAAAATTTTGAAAAAATTTGCAAATATAATATATTTTTTCTCGTTCCTACTTCGTCTAGATTTAATAACGTCTATAGTTTTTTTGTTACAGGGCTAAACAATATAAAAGTAGAAATTTAAATTGAAATATTGTTTCTAATTTAAAAAAAAATATAAATTATCCATAGAATTACACTTTTGGAATTACTAATTATTTAATACGATTTCCTGTTTATATATAAACGTAGGACGTATAATTTTTTTCATGGGGCATATATTTTTTTAATAACTTAAAATCACTAATAAAAATATTAAAAAAGTGATATTACGCCACTGGAAAATTGTCTTCTTTATTTCATATTATAAAAAATTTCTGAAATTTAAATAATACACCAATTTATATATTTATTGCGATAAAATTGAAATTCAAAATGCGTTTATACCAAGTGTTTACCCAAAAATAATAAAAAGTATAAACTAAAAAAAGAAACTACAATTTCATTCATAGAATATATATATAGGAATACGAATAATTAAAACTCCAAGTTATATCACAAAATTTATCTCAGGTTTAAGATGAGATTAAAATGGCGACATCTTTCGGTCAAACGATGGCCATCATCAGGTCTACAATACAAAATTAAAAATTGGATTACAATAAAACATACTCAAAAAGAAGTTACTTACAAACATAATGACGAAATTATACATGGTGTTAAAATTTGGTATGAAAATTGAACACTAACATAGTAAAATTTTTTATAAAATTATGTTGAAAACTTTTTTAATACAATTTAACCAATACCCAACGCCCCCTAAGTAGCAAGTACCCTGCGGCAGCTATTAAGATGACACATAATTTTTTTAAAAAACTTAATTTTTCCTTCCTTTAGTGCATCGTAGGATGTTGTTATACACTAATTGTGACCCTCTAGTTTAGGGGGCGTTGGGTATTAGTTAAATTGTGTTAAAAAAAGTAATCCAATTTTTACTTTCCGAACAACAGAGTTGTATAGAAGGAAAGTATTGCGATCATGATATTTTGACCATACCCAGATTTTAAAGAATTTTCATGTTTTGAAGTCACCTGAATCCATTTATACCATTTTTAGCATGATGTCTGTCTGTGTGTGTGTGTGTGTGTCTGTGTGTCTGTGTGTCTGTGTGTGTGTGTGAACACGATAGCGTCTAAACGGCTGAACCGATTTAGATGAAATTTTATATACGTATTTAGGGTAGCAAGGAGACGACCTGTATAGATTTTGTAGTTAATCTGACGACCGGAAGTGACAGTTGCTATAAGTGATGACGTCATTACTACAAAAGATGGCAATAAAGTTTTACACATATATTTTTTATACGTCATAGTTTAATTTCGAATAATTAAAATTTTCAAAAACCTTTGCCATTGTTGCCAGATTTATCGAAAATATTTTTTTTTCATATTTTTCTTAAATAACCAAAATAATGCATTTTTATGAAAAATTACAAGATATGAAAGTTGCAGAACATACAATTTTCTACACATTTTTATCTTTGTTAAATTATTATTTTTGAGTTAAATTTTAATATTAAAAATTTTAAAAAAATATCGTTAAATTTGTAATAATTCATTTTATAATTATAATTTTTTTCAAAATTTTATTACAAAAATTGTGGAATTTTTTAAAAATTGGCAAGAAACATTTAAAATTATATTACGATTTTAAACTAAATTAAATAACTTCTAAAATATTAAAGTTATTGAAATGGGATTTTCACCATTCGAAAGATAATATAAAACTCTAAATTTAAAATGTATTTTAGTTTCTTAAAATTTAAAATTGTAATTATTATAGCCAAAATAAAGATTTTTTTTAAATTTTTTGTAATTTTTCAAAAAGTTTAAAATAAATGAAAAAACTAAACAGCATATCCGAAAAGGATATAAAAGTACTATGTGTGTAAATTATTTCATAATTTTAACATAGTACATATTTGTAAAAGTTATAGCAGAAAATGTAAAAACTTAAAACAATTCAATGGGACCCATGAATTTTTGACAAAAAATTTGATTTTTTTTTAGTTTTTTTAAACTAACTTTATTAATGCATTTTGATCCAGAAAACCTAAAAAAAAGGTCTGTTTCCCATTTTGAATAAAATTGAATGAGATATTAATTATTTATTGATTTTAAAATTATTCAAAAAAGGTTTTATTTCTTTTTAAGGTTAATATTAATATTAAAAATTTTAAAAAAATACCATTAAATTTGTACTAAAAAAATTCTATAATTGTGATTTTTTTCAAAATTTTATTCGAAAAATTGTAGAATTCATAAATTTTTTTTGAAACTTAATATAAGTTTAAAAAAAATTGAATAACTTTAAAAATATTAAAAATATTAAAATGGAATTTATACCATTCGATAGGTAATATAAAACTATAAATTTACAATACATTTTAGTCTTTTCGAATTTAACATTGTAATTATTATAAACAAAATAAAAAAAAAATTAAATTTTTTTGTCAAAAACAAAAATCGAAAAAACGCCAAAATGTAAGAAATCGAATTATATCGCAAAAAAACGGAATAAGTTAGAAAAACTTGTATAGAACAACCAAAAACCGGATCAATTTTAAACAAAAGAAAGAAATTAAAAAATTAATGAAAAATATCGAAATAATTGAAATAAATCGCAACAAAATCCCAAAAAAAAATGGCAAAAAAATTAAAGGTAAGGAAAAATGAGAACAAATTTGAAAAAAATTAGAAAAAAAAGTAATTGGAAAAAAAAGAAATAGAAAAAAACACGAAACAATGACAAAAAAGCAAAAATTAGAAAGCATCGAAAAAATTAGAAAAAATGAGAAAAGAATAGAAAAACCTAAAAAAAAACAAAACATCAGAATAATGAGAAAACAGGAAAAAAGTAAAAGAAAAACTTTTAAAATATGGAATATCTATTTTGTTCTATTTTATAAATTTTTCAGTAGTTTTTCCCATGTTTCCCTATTTTATCCTATTATTTTCCGATTTTTTCTATTACTTTCTATTTGTTCTTTTTTTTCTATTATTTTATCCCATTTCTTTTATTTTTCCTTTTTTTTCTATACTAAATAATAATAGTATAAATTTTTTGATTTTCTTGTAAATAATATTAGTCTGATGAAGTTACTATGTAGCGAAACTAGTCACTATTAAATTAATAACTTTTGTTATTATTTTTGTGGAAATCTTAAAACGTTGTTTTATTTATTTAAATTTAATAATGGATTTTCATCAAGTAAAAGCCGACACAGTTAAACAGTTCTTCCTATTTGTTCCCATTTTTCAATGATTTTTCCTATTCGTCCATCTTTTTCGCAAATTTTACTATTTTTCCCATATTTCTTCTCCAATTTTTCGATATTTTTTCCTATTTTTTACTATTTTCCAATTTTTCCCCACTTTTCATTAATTTTGTATTGTAGGCCTGATGATGGCCATCGTTTGGCCGAAATATGTCGCCATTTTAATCTCGTCTTAAACCCGTAATAAATTTTGTGGTATGACTTGGAGTTTTAATTATTCGTTGAATAATTTTGCCACATTTGAGTTATGGATAATCTACTGTTTTTTTTTTATTTATAGGAATGTTGAACATGTGGGTGGAAAAAAAAGAAGAAGAGCTAAGATGAAGACAATCTTTTATTGGCATACGTTGAGAAAAGGAAAAATCAATCTGACCATCAATATTTTGGACTTCCTCGAGGGAGTATCTAAAGCCCTTTAATATACATATTATATAAAATTGATATAGAAAGTATGAAAATTATTCAATTTTCAAACGATTTACTAAAACAACAAAAATATTTCTACATGTTATTACGAATTATTTAATCTTTACTTTAAACCGAGGGCAAGCACATGTGAGTTCTGGTAAAAAGATAATTATTGACAATAATTAATTATATACGTCAACTTTTGACTGATTATTATTTATTAAGCTTAATTATTACTATTATTGACTAAAACTCTGGACTTCTAATTTATTGGCGGGGATTATTATTATTATTATTAAGAATAGTCAAATGGCACCATCATTTATCAGTAAAAGCACGACAATAATTTTTCTTAATAAAGAAATATTTTTCTTGAGATATTTTGTGTTTTGATTTTTGTTCACTTGTTACCAAAGAATTTCTGACTATATTACAGGTACAATAAGTATAAAAGTTTTGTTACGTAAATAACAAGGGTAAATATTTTTTTGCAAGTAGCAAAAGCAAATCGTAATATTTAATTAAAAAAATAAAAAAAAATCAACTTACTACATTACTTCTAGCACAAATGGTATGAGTTTTGCCATCGCATGTTAATTGACAATAGTTACTTTGAGCAATAACTGTTGAATAAATAAGAGATAAAACTACAATATATAAACACGCCATGCTTTCTACTGAGCTAATAACTCTATGATTTTTTTTTATAAAATTGTCCATTATTTATAGTAAAAAATAAGAATAATTATTCAAAATATTTGATAATTTGTAAAATCGAGCCCTAAATTTTCCAGAAATTAATTTGAATACCAAACGTAAATAATGTTTTTCAGATAACAAGCTTAACAAAAAGTATATTTCTTATAATTGATAAAAAAAAAACAATTCTTACAATTAATTTTATTAATGTTAATATTTTTTATGTTAAATATATATTAAAAATAAATAAACACGGTGATAATTAATATAATTACACATTCTAGATAAGATTACAAGAATTATTATATAAAAAATGATAATAAAAGTGTATTACAATTTGAATATATATCTAATTAGATTTGCCCCAAAAAAATAGTAAAAATATTAATGAAGAAGTTAAAAATTATTTAGCATATTTTTATAAAATTAAATCAAATAATATTTTTTGATTAATTTAAGAAATTTGTATTTGGATTATTTGCATAAATGCTTTGCCGTTAATCCCTAGAATAAAAAACTTTTTTTAAAAATTTTATTTTTGCAGATATTTGCAAACTTTAATGAACATCTGGCCATTTATCTCTCGACAAACTCTATTTTTAACATTTTATATCCAGAAATTCCAATTTGTTATATTTAAGTTTGGTCATTTATTATTTGTCTGACTATTTTTACTTTCCGAACAACAGAGTTGTATAGAAGGAAAGTATTGCGATCATGATATTTTGACCATACCCAGATTTTAACGAATCTTTACGTTTTGAGGTTACCTGAATCCATTTATACCATTTTTAGCATGATGTCTGTCTGTGTGTGTGTCTGTGTGTCTGTGTGTGTGTCTGTGTGTCTGTGTGTCTGTGTGTCTGTGTGTC
>OY725342.1:31694515-31817015 GCA_963243735.1 Neocrepidodera transversa | reverse complement strand
AACCAAAATAAAATTAAAATTAAATTTTTTTGTCCTTTTGTTTTATCGAAAATGATAAAACAAATGCAAAAAGTAACTAGTACACCCGAAAGGGATCAAAAAGTACATTTTATGTGAAATATTTCATAATTTTAAAATAATACTTGTAGAAATTATACAAAATTATAAAAAGTTAAAAAAAATTTTTTAGAAAAAATTAATTTTTTTTTTAATTTTTGTAAACTAATTTTATTAATGTATTTTGATGCAGAAAAATAAAATAATCGATTAAACAATTACTTTACTAGGAGTGTTCGGAAAGTTGGGTGGGATTACCCCCTCATTTTTTCAGATGTATTTGTTTTCAACTTCAGGCCGTTTTTTCTTTGACTAACCATATTTTTTAATTTATTTTACATTTATACTAGAATCGTGACCGAGCCGGAGTAATATATCTGTCAGATTAGGAAATTTCAGGTGTGGGTACCTATATTATTTAAGGGGTACATAAAATCATCATTTAAAATTTTTACTTTCCCGGCCCACCTCCTAGAACGGAAAGTATTGTGAACGAGCTAAAAAAAATTTTCGAGATAAAAACGGAAATATCCATTTTGAGGTCCCCTGAGACGATTAAGGCCATTTCCAGATGGAAGTCTGTCTGTCTGTCTGTCTATGTGTATGTGTGTGTGTGTTTATTCTTCCACGATAGAGGCCACACGTTTAATCCGATTGAGTTAAAATTTGGTATAGGGGTTTGGGTTACCAGTCGGAAGAACCCATTAGTTTTCGTACGATATCTGTCAAACGAAAGTACCACTATCAAAAAATGACAGATGCAATATCTCACGGAATTTGACTTGCGATATGTAATTTGAAAGCCCTTGAAAAACTCTATTCAGAATAGTCGAAATTATTTCTGAAACTGTCACTTGTCAAAAATAAAAAAATGTCAAAATTTGAAACTTTAACATTAAATATCTGAAAAAGTATTCGTGGATACTCGTCAGGGAAGTTTTGGGGCGACACAACCGTCTTTTTTTTACTTTTTTTGCATTATTTTGGCTTATTTATTTTGTCTCTTTTTTGCTTTTTTCGGTCTTTTTTTATTGTTTATTCTTTTTCTTTTATTGCCCATTTTTTTTGGCTTTATAATAAGGTTATTTCTTTTTGTCTTTGTTGTGCCTTCTTTTACTATTTTGTTTTTTTTTTGCCATGTTTTGCCTTTATTTTACCCTTTTTTTGTTTTTTTTGCTCTTTTTAGCCATTTTTGCATTTATTTGCCTCGATTTTTTTTTTGATTTTTATACCCTTTTTCGCCTTTTTACCACTTTTTGGCCCTTTTTTTTTTCAAAAAAAAAAATTTGACATTTTTGGCCTTTTTTCTTTTTTTGCCTTTATTTTCTTTTTCTTTAAATTTTTTTTTAACTTTTTTAGTCTTTCTTGACTTTTTTGCCTTTATTTTGCCTTTATTTTGCTTCAATTTTGTCTTTTTTTACATTTTTAATTTTTTTTTATTACTTTTTTGGCATTTTTTAATTTTTTTGCCTTTTCTTGCCTTTGTTTCTCCTCTATTTCGTGTTTTTTAACTTTTTTTTATACTTTTTGGCGTTTTTTGCTTTTTCCCTTTACTTGTCTTTTTTTGTACTTTTTGTTGATTTTTTAACATTTTTTCCTTTGTTTGCCCATTTTTTCTTTTATAAAGCCTTTTTTCCTTCTTTATTTTTCCTTTTGTTACCTTTTTTGACTTTTTTTGCATTTTTGCCCCTTTGCCAATTTTTACAAATTGTATTAAGATTTTTATGCTATTTTTAATTGTTGCCCATTTTCACTATTTTTTTATTATAGTTTTATTTTTTGCCGAAACTTGGCAATTCTTTATCATTTTAAACAATTTTTTTGCCTTTTTTGAAATTATTCTTACCTTGTTGCTATTTATAACAACTTGTTGCCATTTTTAGTAAATATTGTCGTTTCTTATTTTAATTAATTTTTGAGTATTTGTGCACTGTTTACCTGTTTTTATTTTCCAGCAATTTATTTCATTTTTATATCATTTTCCCATTCAGAAATTTTGTATTTGGTAATTAAAATAATCATATTCACCATAACCGAGCCGGGAAAGTTCTAGGGTGACACAGCCGATTTTTTTGAATATGTATTATTGAGTATTATTTCGATAAGTACTTTACAAAATGTTTTTCGAGTTATTTGCTTATGTAAATGGTAGAGTTATCTGTATGAGAAAATTAACAACAAGGTATACAACAAATATTTTTCAAGACCTATAAATTTGACTATTGGGTATACATACATTCAATTATTTGAATCGTTATTCATCATTGACTTTTTGGAAATCCATGTTGTCATTAGATGAAAGTTAATGACAAGTGGAGAGAAAGGTTTCAGCTTAGATTATAGAAAGTAATACGAGGGTTAAAAATCTATAAATGTGACTATAATTGTATTAAAAATGTAAATGGGATAAATCCTTAGATTATAGGAATCTCTAATCTAAGGGTAAATCGTTATTTTATCATCTTCATGGAGATTACTAATGCAATGGAAAAACTAAAATGAAAATAAGAGGATGGGGTTATAAGATGGTGGGCGGAGGTAAATGTGCCACCAAATATACCTGTCCAGAAAAGGGTACCGGTAAGTGTGCCACCGACCAAAAGGGTTCTTTAAATACACACAGGTAGGTATTTGTGCCACTAACATTTGGAGTATGATTTTATAATTGCAATAAATTCGTGAAATTTTATTCTTTAAACTAACTGTCACATATATTACGCTATTCCAGTGTTGGAGTTAGTTATCTGACTACTAAACAGTATGTCCAGTAAAGTTGGCAACAAATGTAAAACTTTTTTATTAATTTTACAAAAAAAATATTCTTCATAAAAAGTTCTGCATACTCTAAAACCTAAAATTCAACTATCAGATATCAAATATTTTTGGTTTGTCAAAAATATGAATTTTGCTTAAAAGTAAAGTACTTTTATTTTTGACAATATCGCAAATTGCTGTTTAGAAAAGTTGTTTAGAATTTAAAAATCACATTCAAATATGCAGTCACAGTCTTCTACCTTTTCTGGACAACTGAAATAAAGGAAAATACTTTACTGATATTTTAGCTTTTATTTAACTAAACGTATTAAAAACATTAAAGATTTGTCATTATCTCAAACTAACTCTTAAAAACTAGGAACATTTTTATTTATGGCTATTATCAAATAAAGGTGTATTCTTTGCTATTAGCATAAACTTATTTAAAACAATTAGATAAATCAGTAACCTCTTATTTTTTTTAGGTAAGCTTAAATAGGAAACACATTTAACAAAGTCAATGAAAGCATTTTTTTAACTTTCTCACATAATTGCTGTCACTTTCTAATAGAGGCGTCCTTAATTTTTGCAGGCGTTTGTAGACTTTGAATTTTGACATCAGTACCAGTTTGAAATGTTTTCAATTTTTTTACAAATATGTATATTGATGGGTGAGTATGGTGGGAAATCTGAGTCTTCTTCAATATGTGACTTAACAAGGTAATCGCAATACTTAAGTAATTGTTCATTTATTGGTCGTATTGAATATAATACAAAACAGTCTCCAACATCGTTTGGGTTTATACAGGTTAGTCCAAAAGTGTATTTTAACAAATTTAGTATGTCTAAGTACTTATAATGCTCTATTAGTCTCAAACTTTTAATTTTTCTGTACGATGCTTGGTGAAGATGAAATCGGTATCCATTATAATTTTTGATTCTGGCCAAACACTTTGCAATGCATTGTGTATAGCCTTCTCAAAGTCTACAAACACTTCATTTGGATAAAAGATTAAATTAAAATCCCTTAAAATCTTAGACTTCAACAGATTAAATAACTTTTTAATAAGTTTTTAAACTCGTGGATGGTGAAAAAAATTTTGCACAGTAGGTAAAGGTGATATCCATATACAATTGAGGTATTTTACACATTTGGCGAATATTTTTTTCACATGAAAAAACTAAAATATGTTCAGATGATACATTTTACTTAAAAAAATCTTCTCACCTCTACTGGTTTTGCGTTTATAATTTTCGTGAACCCGAACTACTTCGTCTATGTTCTTTGGTAACAGTCCTGGCAATACTTTTTGTCTGTAGTTGTAAACATTTTTTCTTACATACTCTCTGTCTTTTACTGTAAATGTGATTGGTATAATTTTGGAGGGTTTTTCGGCTATGTCTTCAAGGGCTTTTCTTTTGCAGCTCGTGGAAACAATGTGCCGATTTACTTTTTTTATATCAGCTTCATGGTTGTGGTCATTTTCTGTTCTGCTGATTACATGATCAGGTCCTAGCACAGTAAACACTTTTGCAGAACACTTTTCTTTGCGTTTTATACTACGCCAACATGTTTCACCACTTTTTAAAGTTTTTTCTTTTTTAAATTTAAAATTATTGAGCACCAAAAGCTCATTTCCGTACATACTTTTGACAATTTTAAGATCCATTATGAAAAATACAAAAGACAACTTGTGACTGATAAATATAACTACTGAAGTGTAACAAAAAATTATTTTTACCCCTCTGGTAAACGTATTAAGCCGCTCTCTAAAAACCAACCAACTTACCCAGGAAAAACCATAATTTTGTCCTTTTTACAATTTTTGCTAAGATTTCCGGAAATTATGATTTCGTTGTACGAAGGTCACTTTTGAAAAACTTTATTTTTTACTTTTTTATTATTCAGAGTAACGATTAATATTATATAAAATTTTAGACAAACTATATTTAATTATAAACGACTGTTTATACAAAAATTATTGCAATTAATTATAAATAAAAACTGCTTAGTCTGCTGACCGGTAAATGGCAATACCGCTAATTCCGCGGGGTCATCACACTGTAACTCGGATGAACCTTCTTAAACCAAAAATATATTAAAATTAAGTAGTTAACAGGAAAATAAGGTTTACGTTTAACAGACATGTGTAATTTTAAAATCCTAAATTCGTAACAGGTAGAATATTATTATTGGTGGCACATTCACCTCCGCCGAAGATGGTTACCTACCTAGGATTTGGTATCAAGATAAGATGGGCAGTTGCAGTTAGTACCTTGATCAGTTCCCAATATTATCTACCCTGTTCGATAAGTCTACGTGAAACTTTTAAAAAAGTGTGCGTTGTCAGTTAACGAGAAAATATTTGTAAGCAATGTTTATAATTGCCAATGGAAAATCCTTCGTTTTCTGTTGACAATACTGTTGAAAAGACAAATAATATGATGGTTGTAAGCAAATCAACAATATATAATGTTATAAGTGAATTAAAAATGCAGCGGGTTGAATTTACTAAACAAATTAAAAGCGGAATAAGAAGAAAAGTTCACGAATTTTATTTAAAAAAAGAGATACCAACACATGCCAAGGTTTTGGACGCAATCAATAGTAAAATGGGAAAAACAAAATTACGGGAAACTATAGTAGATTTGAAGTTCAAGTGGGATAAGTAGGACAGGAAAGCAACACTTATTGATTTTGAGGAAATTGTTTGTTGGAGACGAAGATACCTCAGAACCATTTTTAAATTACGTGCAGAAGGCAAAACAACATTTTTTCCACTACTAGTATTAGAAGATGTCGTTATTTATGCTGTGTTCGAGTCAAGAAGTTAAATTTGGGAGGGCACAATTTAACAAAATTTAAAAGATCAAACAGATACTTTTTCAAAAGGTTATTATATCAAATTATTAAAAAATCAAACATCTATAATAGCAAAATGATATTTTATCAAAACCGTAAAAAATCAAATCGTATTAAAACAAATAATAAAGAAGATCCCGGTCCTGTACGCGGTAACAATAACTGCTCTCGCAAACAGTCCCGAGTTTTATTGCTATAAAATCGATAATACCAAAAATTAAATTGTAAAAAGTGGTTTAGTAGTAGTGCAAATTGTGAAGTGCATCACATGTGAGTACTATTGAACTTTACAACGTTTCAACTACATTGAATAATACAAAACAACACACGATTCGTATCAAAAATATCCTAGAACCACAAAAAACACGACTAATAGTGGGCTTATCACTCACATTTTAAATCCACCAGAGTCGTACTCGGCCCTTTTCATGAAGCCGAAAATCAGAAACAGACAAAAATTAACAGCTTATCTTCATCGCAAAATAACACTACTGCAAACAACTATATGAGTACCGAACCTACTAATATCACAAATACCAATAACAGAACATATTCTGCTGCGTTAACACAAAATTCAGTTAACTTCCCAAATAAAGAACAAGCTATTATCTTTAACTCGCTAGATGGACTGAAAATTCAAGACTATCTCCTGCATCTAGGCCCACTTGTCAATCCGAAGAACATAATATTTTCATCCAGAATTTCTAATAATCGTGTTTGCATATATCTGTCAAACAAGGCAATTGTTGACAATTTCTTAAACAACTATGGTAAGATTTCAATTAATGGAATAGTCATCCCAGCTAGAAGATTAATAACGCCCTCAGAAAGACTTGTGCTTTCTAATGTGAGTCCTACTATTCCACATGACATTCTTATTACTGAAGTGGAAAAAATTGGATTAAAATTAATGTCTCCCATTACATTCTTAAGAATTGGACCGACAGACCCATTGTACAGCCATATTCTTAGCTTTAGACGTCAGGTGTACATATCCCCTCCAGAAACATTGCAAATACCCGAATCCATAGAAGTAAAACATGATGACGTGGTTTATCGAATTTTTCTTACTACAGACACGACTTGTTACAAATGCAAACAACCAGGGCATATTGCAACACAATGCGTCAGCCAAACATTAATCAACACAATTCCCTCACAACCCCAATCCACAAAATTAAAACAAACAAATCAAAGTCATATTCCTCCAACAATCCAAACACCCCAACAACTTCCAATTGCTATCCAAAATTCAACCTTACCTGAGGATATCTCCCCTCAATCCTCAACAAACGCCGCTGCCCAAAGAAATATAACACCTAACTCTACCCTAACTATACCACTCGTTACAACATCAATAGAAAAACCAGCAACAACAAAACGAAATGTCGCCGAAATCTCAACCGCAAGCCCAGAAATAACACCAGATGATAATTTAAATACAAAGCAAGAAATTCACTTCCAAACACCACTTCCAAAACCTGCCAATAAAAAATTCAAATTAAGAAAAGATTCTACTACAGATACCCTTAACTTGCCATAAGACACCACAGAATTTATTGACAACCACATACCCAAATTCGTATTAGATAAACAACAATTTGCATACTTATTAGAAAATACAAATGGCTGTAGTGATGCACTAAGCATTGTCAAAGACTACACTTTAGACATCCCGTCTATAATTTTAATGCTAACTGAAGTTCATTCACAAACGGAAGATAGAAAGATCAAAATCAGATGCACCAGATTGAATAAAAAACTAAAAAGACAAATTGATGCCGACCCCGAAAGCGACTCGTGCCAGAACTAACTCACTCTTGGATTTACAAATAAATATTCTACATTCATGTACAATAATATACTTCAATGGAATATCAATAGCTACTACACCCGTTTGCCCCTATTTCAAGTGCTTATTAATAAATACTCTCCTGATATTATGTGCCTGCAAGAAACAAACTTCAAAGACAACAATATACATAAAATTACACAACGTACACTATCAAAACCGTAATGGAAATCACGCAAGCGGTGGTGTCGCAATATATACCAAAACGAACATAACAGCTAAAAACATTCCATTAAACACGCATTTAGAAGCAAGAGCAGTCACAATACTACCAGGTACACCTCGAAAAATCAATATTTGCAACATATACATCCCACTAAATAAAAAAGTATCCGAAAACGAACTAGCCGATCTATACATTCAAATTCCGTCACCAAAACTAATTCTCGAGGATTTCAACGGACACAACTTAATGTGGGGATCTGATAAAACAAACACGCAAGGGCAACGAATAGCGAACGTAATACGTAACCAAAATCTTGCTATACTAAATGACGGATCCAAAACCCGCTTCAACGCAGCCAGTGGCACCTTTTCAGCTATCGATCTATCTCTCTCCGATACGTCTATACCACTTACCCATACTTGGCAAGTCCTTGACGACTTATATGGAAGCGACCATTTTCCCATTCTATTATCCCAAACCAACAACATTGTAACAAGCAGCAAACCTCTACAAAAATGGAAACTACAGAAGGCAAATTGGACTCTTTTCAGAGAAAAAATTAGCGAAGGCATGCCAGGCATCTCCATTAGCGAGGACATCGACTTAACCCTTACAAAATTCAACAACGTTATCAAGGAAGCTGCCACAATATCAATAGGAAAAACCAAACTCATTAAAAGAGATAAAGTAGTACCCTGGTGGAATGTAGACTGCCAACAAGCCATAAAACATAGTAAAAGAGCACTTAACATCTATAAACGTCACAAAACAGCCGAAAACCTGATATCATACGTAAAACTAATAACCAACAAAAGTAAAAAAGAATCTTGGAAACAATACGTTCAAAATATCAACTCAAACTCAAACATGTCATCTGTTTGGAAAAAAGTTAAGAAAATAGCTGGAGCAAATACGCAATGTGGAATTAAATATTTAGAACAAGAAAGAAACGTAATCACAAACCAAATACAAATAGCAGAAGCACTAGCAGAAACCTACAGAAAACAATCATCAAATGAAAATTACAGCAAAGACGTTTTGAAATACAAGGAAACGGAAAAAACAAATCCAGTAGTCATACAACATAATAATGACAGTATCAACGTACCCATCACAAAAGCCGAACTCTTGGAAACGCTTAAAACGTTAAAAAATACCTCACCAGGACCAGATGATATTCCTACAAGTTTTTTACAGCACCTACCTAATGAAGCTCTTAACTTCTTGCTAGATTTCTACAACAAAATCTGGACCCAAAACAAATTTCCTAACCTATGGAAGCAAGCTATCGTTATACCAATATTAAAAAATATTAAATCACCCACAAAGGTAGAATCTTATCGCCCAATATCACTGACATGCACATCGAGTAAACTCTTAGAAAAAATAATTAATAATAGGCTCATGTGGAAACTAACAATCTTCTCGTACCAGAACAAGCTGGCTTTCGCCCTCTTAGATCTACCGCTGATAACCTTTTGCATCTCGAAAGTGAAATTAACGAAGCATTCCGCAATAAACAAAAATGTATGGCCATATATTTCGACATCTGTAAAGCCTTCGACCTGGCATGGCATCATAAAATTTTAACTACACTGCAATCCTGGGGATTTCAAGGACACATTTTAGCTTTTATCAAAAATTTCCTCCATAATAGAAATTTAAGAGTCCGCGCAAATGGGCACTTATCAAGCGTCAAACTCCAAAACAACGGAACACCTCAAGGATCTATTATAAGTCCAACACTCTTCCTGATAGCAATTAATGACGTCCTTAAAAACCTTAAAACACCTATACAAGCAAGACTATACGCAGATGATATGATAATATTTATCAAAGGTAAAAACATTAACTCTATGGCCAAACTTTTACAGCAGCAATTAAATAAAATCGATTGTTGGTCTAAAACTAGCGGTTTCACCTTCTCCACAGCCAAAACACAATGTATAATCTTTGCAAAGAAATCGATACAAAACACTAAACCGGTTTTAAAACTAGACGGGAAAATTCTAAAATACAACAATGAAATAGCATACCTTGGACTAACGTTTGATGACAGGATAGCTCACATAAACAAACTAGCGGTTACATGCCAAAACGGATTGAACCTGCTTAAATGCTTAGCAAACAAAAACTGGGGTGCCGACGGAGATACTCTGCTATTGTTATACAGACACCTTATTCGATCAAAAATAGATTATGGTTGCATAGCCTACGCCTCAGCAGCTGCGTCAATTTTAAAACCACTAGATGTCATTCACAACAACGCTCTTCGCATAATATCTGGTGCATACAGAACAACCAGGGTAGAAAGCCTTCAATGGGAACTCAGCGAACCATCATTACACCAAAGAAGACAAATGTAGTGTCGTAAGTCTGTGAACGCACCTTTAATACACGGAACATACTTGCCATCATAAATGTCAATTGTCATAAGACTGTCTTGTCGAAAAGAATGTTGTGGTTGTTGTTACATATAATTAGCGGGCATAACTTTCAGAGGAATAAAAGTAGTAAAAGTATTCATCGGAGTTTTATTCGGCTACATTACAACAAATTATGAGCTTAACCTATGCATCAAAACTATCATCAATTCAACTCAGTAATCCTTCCTTCATAAACCCATCATCCATAACCAATAATCCAAAAACACACATTCCCTTTCGAATACGAATCAAAGATATCCTAACATCTATACAAATCACAAAGTTTCCCGAAGTACATCAAATAAAAACCCCAACACCAGCTCCTTGGCTTGTAGCCTTACCATCCTTAAACACCCAACTACTTTCATACAATAAGCACGAAACAAATCCACAAATTATTATCAATACCTACCATGAGATAATTTCCTCCTACCATGACTACACACAAATCTTCATTGACGCATCCAAGTCAAATTCTGGAGTGGGATCCGCATTCGGTACATTGGATACACAACAAAAATTCAAACTGCCAGCCGAATCTACAGTTCTGACTGGAGAACTTTACGCCATATACACAGCACTCGAACATATAAGATCATAACAAGTGAAAAAATTCATAATAATTACAGATTCAATCAACTCGCTATATAAAATTTCAAATATTTATAGTCACCATACAATTTCCAAGTTAATTAAAACAGAACTACTGAAGATGACAAATAAAACAATTGTCCTTTTATGGGTGCCCTCGCATATAGATCCCAACATTACACCAACCATAAAACCGCTAGCAGTAGATTTGAAATCACATTTCCGACAAAAACTACTAGATGAATGGACAAGAAATTGGCAAGGAAATGAGTCAAAATTAAAAGAAATCAAACCATCGCTAGGACCATGGAACATATCTGCCCCTAATCGATTCTCGCAGGTAATCATGACTAGACTTCGACTAGGTCATAGCAAACTAACCCACGAACATCTAATCAAAAAGGAACCCACACCTACATGTGATATTTGTGAAGTGCCGTTATCAGTGAAGCACATTTTGATAGAATGTCCTACTTACAGCACACGGCCTCCCTCCAAATTTATATGAACTATTCAAGACATCAAGATTATTATACTGTTTATAATTTTAATTTCACCATGTATGTACATTAAAAAAAAAAAAAAAAAAAAAAAAAAAAAAAAAATCAATATCAAATTAATAAAATATCAAAATACTAAAAAACCAGAACGTTAAAACTTCAAATAGTTAATAAGTTAATACATCAAAAACGTAAAATATAAAAACACTAATTTATCAAAATACCAATAGATCAAACTCTTATAAACTCAAAATAGTATTAAAACATAACGCTATATTATCATAATCCCAATTTATCAAAGCGCCAATTGATCAAACCCGTATAACATCAAAAAATAATGAGATAAAATGTAAAGAGACAAAATAGTAAAACATCAAAACCGTAAAAAATCAAACGGATGTTGCCAAGTCTAAGTTATCGCCTCATATGTGGGGATACAATTTAACAAGATTATTTATCGTTATGCAACATACATTACACATGAATTCGGGTATTCTTCTAAGATGTCGCTACGATATAAGTTTCTGTGCTTTAATGTATATTATGCAACATACATTAAATGATTCTTGTTCATTTTTTCATGATCTTGAATTAATAATGAATCACTTTTGTTGTTTAAGGTATAAATTAGTATAATTGTTAAATAAAATGTACGTTTACACTTCGTATTGGAAAAAGAGACGGTATAAATCATTGAATCAAATAGTTATGAAATCGATTTTTGACAAGACAATAAATTAACAAAAAAAGTACTTGCAAATGAATACGGAAATATTTTTATAATTTGCTTGAAATAGTTCCTCTTGTTTAAGTAATATTTTAAGTTATTGACACGTTATTTTTTGAGATTGTTTTAATTTCAATTTTTAATAGAGCATATACCGGGTGACACAGGAATGTGTATCAGTCTTATTTATATGGGATTTTATCTTAATAAAATTTTCTATATCGGATACTTTTTAATGATTTTTAGCTACTTTCAATACTGCAGAAAATGATAACAAATTTAGATTTTTAAATAAAACACTTTATTTACTTTTACTTATTTCTATTCTACAAATCATCAGGCAAACAAGATAAGTTAATTCTCAACTAATAACTTAAAACTGAATAAATTAAACAATTTTATTTATTTACAGTTATTGTTAATAAAAAATTGTTTACAAAAAAGTGGACTCCAAATTTACCACTCTGAACGACTAAAGAAGACACAGACCAATTTTAAATTTTTATATTTTACAGGGTGATCATAAATTCATTTTAAATTAAAAATAAAATAAAATGGGAGAAAAATAGGAAGTAATAGGGAAATAGAGAAAAATGGAAATATAAAAAATAGAAAAACGTAAAAAATTGGGAAAAATAGACAAAATAGGAAAAAATAGGCAAAAGAGGGAAAAACACTCGGTTGTGTCTCCCCAAAACTTTCCCGACGAATATCAGTTATTAGATGTTAAAGTTTTAAACTTTGATAGTTTTTATTTTTGACAGGTGACAGTTGGAAATATAATTTTGACTGTTCTTTATGTCGAAATTTTTTTTTGCTCGTTCACAATACTTTTCCTTCTCAGAGGTGGGTCGGGAAAGTAATAGGGAAATAAGTGGAAAACAGGCAAAATAAGGAAAAATATTATTTGATAAATTATAAATTTGTCATTATGTTCGTTTGACGATTTGCCATTTTGTTTTTTTTTTTCATTTTGATAGTTTCCATTTTGCTTTATTAAATTCTGACTAAATATAGTTCTGAAGAAGTAAGTGTAATAGAATGAATGGAAAAGCCACCAAAGGGCTGGTTATAAAACAATTAAAATGAATCTAAGTAAACGAGTCTCAAAAACGCTTACCTTTGATTGCACAAGTCTTCTTAGAGGATCCAAAATCTAGTAGTAGCGGTATGGCACAAAATTGCATCCGATCGGGCCCGAATATATAAGTTAGATAAATTGCAGCAACACGGTCACATTAAAACCGGCATGGATAAAGAGCGATAGGTACAGCACGTGTTTTCGCGAAGAAATCGAAAATTGAAGTAAGTACATTTAAGGTCACTTCAATAAGTGTGTTTTTAAGAAGCGCAGGATTACCGCGAATCATAAGCGATTTGAGACAAAATAACCGCGAATATTTAAAATTAGAAAATAAGATTAATTCATTCTGGAACAGTAAGATTTTGTTGTTATGATGGTTTGAAACATTAAATTTTGTTAAACAGACTGTTTGATATAATACGATTTTGGTAAAATCTATGGACCCGAATTAAATATTACGAACTGATTTTGAGGAAATAATGCATGATATAAAATTCAAACAAAATACGATAAAAAGAACGGTGGAAAACTGGCATTTCGTCACAGATGCTTGGTGGAGGAGAAAATTCAACAGAAAATAAAAATAATAACTGCGAAATGCGTGCGAATAACGACGCAGAAGAAGTTTATAAAATTTCATTAGAGGTAAATATATTGCGCTTTGAAAGACATTTTTATATATATTTATTATTATTTAACAATCACAATATGTAATATGTTTATTAAAACGAACCGTAAACTTTCTTTGCCCCGACTCGGACTGAAAATTTTGTTTCGAAAATTAAACCACGCCGAGTGATTCTATGACTATGAAAATTTTCCTGCAGTTAGCTGACCACATAAATCAGGTTGCGATGAAGCCAAAATCTTAAAATTTGACTTCGCGTTCTCCACAGCGGCCGAAAAAGCAAAGGTCACTTTCAAATTTCACATTTCTACAATACGAAACTAACAATGTTATTATTTTTTATTAAACACAGTATTAATTTTTAAATTAACAAATACATACTTATATTATTCAAGATAAATATTAACATTATTTGTACAGTTTGTATTATTACTTGTATTTAGACTAGAAGTTGAAGCAATAAGATACTGAAATATCACTATCAATGTCAGACATATTTGCGTTTTGTCAAGAACTGTCAAAATATTTTGTATATTCAAACACTGTCATTTCCATAGAAGCTGTGATTTTGTTAATGAAATTGAACGGCTGTTGATTTTAAAGCAATAATATATTTTTTCTACGGCTATAATACAAAACTGCTCTTTCTTAACTCTTCTTGATAAATCAATGAGGTACATTGTATGTCTCCAATTTTATTTCCGTATCTGATAACACAATAATTTATTGTGTAATTATTTCAATAAATCAGGTCTTTCATTGAATGTCAATTTCAAGTAATGACAGTTTTATTTTCGTATATTTATATAGCTGTGCCGCAAATCAGGCATGTTTAAGTTTAATTCCAGAATTATCTAAGGAAAAATATGAAAAGTTCTACAAATCATTTTTCAAAACTTCTCATTTATACTAAGTGTAATTGATATTTTAATTGTACCTAAATAGAAATTTTGAATGACGTTAAATTTGGAATTCATGTTATTTGTTAAATCATTTCGCTATTATCTATTACAGCCGTAGAAAAAGTATAGTGTTTAACTCGCATGGAATGCTAATTTCCCACTCGTATGATTTGCAGCATTCGCCTGCAAACTTCATACTCGTGGGAAATAACTATCATTCCTTGCTCGTTAAACAATATACTATTTCCTACGACCACCTATGAAAACTACAAATAGCACAACTGTTTTGATATTTTCAAAGTGTCTCATATCAACATAGACGCATACCAGTCGTGTGTTATAATAGCGCGCTGCGTGTTATTATAACGCACACTTGAATGAATTATTAAAAACAGGACGAAATATGCTACTTATGAACATACATAATAAATTTTACTTACCATTTTAAAACTGATCTAATAGTTGCTTGTTATTTTCCTACGACCACCTAATAACTAAAATGTTTTGAAATATTATTTTAAGGTTATGAGTGTCCATATGAATTATGAAACAACTTCAGTGTAAACGAATGTATGCAACACATAAGACAGACGTTTTTGTATTGTGTGTTGCATACATCTTCTAACCCGATTCTTAAATTTATTAATAGTTTGTAATTCAAAATTAATTTTAGGTTTAAAATTGCAAATTTTTCAAGTTGCTGCGCGGCTCGTGCTGGACTACCACTCGTGCGAAATATGCCACTTTCCTCACTCGTTATGTAATATACTATATCGTCAATGATCTAATTTCATAATTTTAACGATTGCAAGAAAAATAGAAACTTTTTGGCGACCTCCAAGATTATCTTGCCTAGGCCGCAAGCAGGTATTTCGCGGCCTAAGCATACAAATAACTATTTCTATTTTGAAATATTTATCTATCAGACTTTTTTTGTGTTTAGGGATATAATTTGAAATCTGTTTTGGCAATTTTGTTTATTTCGGCCTTATTTTTATTGTGACTCATACATCTTTCATATTCTCAATATAAATTAAGAAAAAGATCATTCAGAATTTCAGAATGAAGATCTGACAAATAGGTATTTCCATGAATAGGTACAGAATTATTTTTTGAAAAAGGTCATAGATGGAATTACACTATAATTATATCTTTTAAATTATTTTTATTAATTATTTTATATTTAACAATATTTTTTATTTCAAATAAGAGAATATTCTAGATGGTTTCCTAGAAAGATTGGACACTGATTCTGGACATTTTTTTGGAAAAATTATGTCATTTGTACTAGTACTAGTGAACAGTCCAATTTATCCTCAACCAAATTTTGAATATTTTATTAATTTAGATTATCTGGTCCACATAAACCTGAATTTTTCGGATTTGGTGATGATCCCGAACATTGTGAAGCTGCTGCACCAATTTGGTATATAGATTGTCCTCCAACGTTTCCTCCTGTTGCATAATTACAGACAAATAATAAATTATTCCATCCGTTTGCCAAATAACCGGTCAAACCGCATCCGATTAAATTGGTTTTAGCCCATATTACTTGAGTATAGTGACCAGTTTTTGAATTACTACAAAATAAAATATAATATTTAATTATTATTTTTACGTACCAAAGTATTGATTTTAATCACGAAGAGAAACATAAATTTATTCTAAATGGTCTTAAGTTTAATATTTACAATTTACTAATATATGCGTCAACTGTCAGCAAAATTACTGTTCAGGGTTAAAAAATACTTGTTAGTGTATATTTAATAAGCAGCTCTAACTTACAAACTATAGCTGGATACTCCGGAAGCACTAAAGTATTGAACTTCATTGTACCAACTTCTGATGGTAGAATTAATGACACTTCTGTAGTCTGTAGTAGCAGCGGAGTTCATTTTTATTCCAACATTTTGTCCTACCCAAGCGTAAGTTGCTGTAAAAAAATAAGAAATCAGACATATTGCAAGTCAAATTCCGTAACATATTGCTTCTGTCATTTTTTGACAGTGACACTTCCATTTGACAGATGACGTACAAAAACTAATGAATTCTTCCGATGGATAACCCAAACCCAGATACCAAATTTCAGTTCAATCGGATTAAACGTGTGGCCTCTATCGTGGAAGCATACATATAGACAAATACACAGACAGACACACAGATAGATAGACTAAATGGTCTTGATCGTCTCAGGGGATCTTAAAATGTGTATTTCCATCTTTTTCCAAAAACTTTTTTACCTCGTTCACAATACATTTTTTCCACGCTCGAAATTGAAAAAAAACATCAAGACTGCATTTGTTTCACAAAAATTTAAAAAACAACAGAAGCAAAAATGCGTTTTATTGCACACGAATTTGAAAAAAATTAAATAAAAAAAACATTTTTTAACAAAAAAGAAGCAGAAAAAAAATCAATAGTAGTTCGTGCAACAAGTGCGCAAAGTGATACTTTTCCCATGAGCGCTGAAGTTTGCGAACACGAGCCGCCAGGCGAGTGTTCGTAAATCAAGCGAGTGGGAAAAGTACTTTACGCACATGTTGCACACAATACTTTTTCTACGATCACGATTCTCAAATATTTAAAAATAATATTGAAACATGTTACAATTTTTTCTCTTGATTTTTGAGGCAAAAGGTTTAAAGTTGCATTCAATGCAATTTCCAAAATTTCTGGAGGTGTGTTTTCCATATATTTGACTTCTGAATCAGAATTATTGTCAATTTCTTCCATTTCGAAGTATTATTGTATTAATGTTTACTAGAGTTTAAATTTATATGACATAGCAAACGTCAAATAACATGTCAACAAAAATGCAGCATCCTACTACGATAAATGCATGGGAGATTTAGAATAATAATTCTTTACTGTCATCTGCGCATGTGCAGTGTAAAAAAAAGACAAATATTAGACATCTGTGCATGTGCAGTGTGAAGTGGTACAGGAAATTCCCACACTGCTTTTTAGAATCGTGAGAAATTAGTCACTTGGAACGCAAGTATGCCGTGTCTAAATGTATACTTTTCATAGTGATCGTAGAAAAAAGTATTTTTTCACCGACGAATGTGGAAAAAAGCGAAAATACATTTTTTCACATATAAATTTGTATAAAAGCAAGAATGCATAAAATACTATATAGAAAAAAAAAACAGCAAAAATGCGATTTTCACACATACATTGGGAAAAAAAGCAAGAATGAATTTTCTACATAAAAATTGAAAAAAGCAGCATACTTTTTTACACAAATTTGAAAAAAAAAATTCATTTTTATTTATTCAAATTTGAAAAAATGAAAAGTGCTTTTTATCTCACACGAATTTAACGAAAACAAGAAACAATGCATTTTTCTACACAAAAAAAACTAGAAAAAAACAGCAGAAATGCATTTTTCACACATGAATTGGGAAAAAAGCAAGAATTTATTTTTCCACACAAAAAATTGAAAATAACAGCAAAAAGGCATTTTTTTTTGTAACAAATTCGAAAAAAAAAACAGAAGCACGGCGCACTCGAATTTGGAAAAAACCGCAAAAATATATTGTTATAAAAAAGCAAAAATACCATGCATTTTTCCACACAGGAAAACAAAAAAAAAACATTAAAAATGCATATTTTCACACATAATAGGAAAAAATGCAAAAAAATTTAATATAACAAAAATGTATTTTCTCTCAAAGAATTTGAAAAAAAATCGGTTGTGTCCAGAGACGAAAACTTTTTCAGATATTTAGTTTCAAACTTTGACATTTTTTATCTTTGACAAATGACAGTTAAAGAAATAATTTTGACTGTTCTGAATTATATATGTAATACTCCTATATCGCCAACGCCCTATCTTTGCCTTGTAAAAACAAAGCGTTCCGACAGAAGGAGATGCAAGATCGGAATCGGGTGAGAACGCGCATGCGTCATATACATTTTGAGTATATAGCTGCATCGTGAATTGCAATGGCGTCGTCTCTCGTGGGGAAAAAGGAACGTAGAGAAAAAGGCCAGTTACGCAAGCGTAGGCGATTTTTATTTTTGAAAATTATTCTACAAATGATAAATGCATATATCATAACTTTCTTTATTTATAGGTTTTTATTACAATATATCTTCTGCTAAATATATAAAAATAACAATAAAAAAATTTCCGTACAGCTGTGACGCCTATGACTTATCCGAGACTGCGTGAGAGAGAAACGATCGTCTATACTCTACTCTCGGCGACGCACTTCTCTCTCAAGCTGGCGATATAGGAGTATTACATATATGTTCTGAATAGAGTTTTCAAGAGCTTTCAAATGACATATTGCAAGTCGAATTCCGTGACATATTACATCTGTCATTTTTTTATAGTGACACTTCTGTTTGACAGATGTCGTACAAAAACTAATGAGTGCTTCCGACGGGTAAGTAACCCAATCCCATATACTAAATTTCAGCTCAATCGGATTAAAGGTGTGGCCTATATCGTGGAAGAATACACACAGACAGATAGACAGACAGACAGACTTCTATCTGGAAATGGTCTTAATCATCTTAGGTGACCTCAAAATGGATATTTCTATCTTTACCTTGAAAATTTTTTTTAGCTCGTTCACAATAATTTCCCTTCTCGGAGGTGGGTCCGGAAAGTAAAAAAGATAAAATCAGAAAAATGAGAAACAAACGAAAACCAAAAATTAGAAGAACCGAAAAAATCAGAAAAATCGGAAAAAATTAAAAAAGACAACATTGGAAAAAAATTGAAAAAATCAAAAAATATTAGAAAAAAATGAAAAATAAAATTGTAAAAACCCGAAAAAAAAATCCTAAACAACCGCAAAAAACGCTAAAAATCACAAAAATCTAAAAAGAAATCACAAAAAAATCGGAAAAATGGCAAAATATCGGAAATATCCATTAAAAAAAAAAAAACAAAAAGCAACCCAAAACCACGGAAATTGTTACTATTAAAAAAAACTGAAAAATTCAAAAGAATAGAAATAAATCAGACGAATAAGAAAAAAAATGAGAAAAATAAAAAATTTATAAAATTCAAAAAACAAATAAAAGAAATAAAAAAACGAAAGTAATGAGAAAAAAATGAGGAAAAATAGAAAAAATCTAACAAAAAAAACAAAAAATCAGAAAAATGAGAAAAAGAACGGGAATAATGAGAAAAAAAAATGAGGAAAAGTAGAAAAATCTAAAAGAAATTAGAACAAAAAACAGAAAAATAAGAAAAAATTAAAAAAATAAATAAGAAACCGAAAAAATTTTTTATAAATCAGAAACAAATCGAATAAGGGATAAGAAAAAATAAGAAAAAATTGAACAATAAAAGAAATAGAAAACGAGAAAAATCAGAAAAATGAGAAACAAACGAAAACCAAAAATTAGAAGAACCGAAAAAATCAGAAAAATCGGAAAAAATTAAAAAAGACAACATTGGAAAAAAATTGAAAAAATCAAAAAATTTTAGAAAAAAATGGAAAATAAAATTGTAAAATACGGAACCAACCAAAATACAAAAAAACATTGTAAAAAATCGAAAAAAATGCAAAACAACCGCAAAAACCGCTAAAAATCACAAAAATCTAAAAAAAGTCACAAAAAAATCGGAAAAATGGCAAAATATCGGAAATATTGATAAAAAAAAACAAAAAAATTACCCAAAAACCCGGAAATTATTACTATTAAAAAAACTAAAAAATTCAAAAGAATTGAAAAAAATCTGACGAATAAGAAAAAAAAATGAGAAAAATAAAAAAAATATAAAATTCAGAAAACAAATGAAAGAAATAAAAAAAAAGAAAGTAATGAGAAAAAATGAGGAAAAATATAAACAAATCTAAAAAAAATAAAAAAAAAATACAAAAAATCAGAAAAATGAGAAAAAGAACAAGAATAATGAGAAAAAAAATGAGGAAAAGTTGAAAAATAAAAAAAAGATTAGAACAAAAAACAAAAAAACAGAAAAGTAAGAAAAAATTTAAAAAATAATTAAAAAAGAAACCGGCAAAAATTTATACAAATCAGAAACAAATCGAATAAGGGGAATAAGAAAAAATGAGAAAAAATTGGAATAGAAAACGAGAAAAAAATATAAAATATCAAAAAAAAAATATAAAAAAACAATAAAAAAGAAGAATCGCCAAAAAATTTTCCCGACGAATATCCACAAAGACTATTTCAGTTATTTAATGTTAAAGTTTCAAATTTTGACATTTTTTATTTTTTGACAGGTGACAGATAGAGAAATAATTTTGACTGTTCTGAATAGAGTTTTTCAAGGGCTTTCAAATGACATATTGCATCTGTCATTTTTTGATAGTGACACTTCCGTTTGACAGATGTCATACAAAAACTAATGAATTTTTCCGACAGGTAACCCAAACCCATATACTAAATTTCAGTTCACTCGGACTAAACGTGTGGCCTCTATCGTGGAAGAATACACACAGACAGATAGACAGACAGACAGATTTCCATTTGGAAATGGTCTTAATCAACTCAGGTGACCTCAAAATGGATATTTCTATCTTTATCTTGAAAATTTTTTTTAGCTCGTTCATAATACTTTCCCTTCTCTGAGGTGAGTAAATATCAAATAAATAGAACAAGGTTATGTAAAGCATTTGTTTTTATTCAATAAACTTTGTTTGGAAAAGTTTAATGAAATTATTTATACTTTTATTGTAATAATATTCTTACCTGTTCGTCTACATTGATCATGACCAAAGTTGCAATTGTTAGACCAACATTGTGCTATGGTTCCCAATTCTGAGTTATAACTCTATAATAAAAACAAATATAATAAATAAAAATTAAAAAAAATCTATAATTATTAATTAACTAACCAATGCATTCATATTGGAAGCTGATGGTTGATTACCAATTGTTTCTCGTCCAGTAGCAACTTTGTTTCTAAGTTCATTGTGAACGTCCAAAATTAATTGTCGATCTGAAGACGTTAACGAAATTGGTTTGTAACTTGAGCCACAACTTGAAGATGCGCCACAGTTCTTAAAGATAAAATATATAATAATAACTTTTCATGTTTTTACAAATTTTCCCCAATTTTTCATTATTTTTCCTGATTTTCCCTTATTTTTCTTTTTTTTATGTTTGTTCAAATTTTTCACGATTTTAACAGATTTTTCCCTCTTTTTCGTTATTTTTCACAATCTTTCCAGATTTGTCCCGATTTCCCCAGATTTTACCTTATTTCCCCTATTTTTTCTGATTTTTACTAATTTTTCGTATTTTTTTTTAATTTATCCCAATTTTACACTGTTTTCCAGAGTTTTCCCTACTTTCATTATTTTTACCCATTTTTTTTTCAGATTTCCTCCTATTTTTCACTAATTTCCACTAATTTTCACAGTTTTTGTCATTTTTTCGTATTTATTTAAATGTATCTCAATTTTTCCAGATTTTCCACAATTGTTCACTTTTCCAATATTTCACTATTTTTACTGATTTTTCCACATTTTCCACCATTTGTCAAGATTTTCCTCTATTTTTCACTATTTTATGCTCTTTTTACCAATTTTTAACTGTTTTCCAGATTTTTCCCTTTTTTTATTATTTTTCCAGATTTTGTCCTATTTTGCTTAATTTTTATATTTCTACAATTTTTTTATTATTTCTCCCTACCTTTCCCGATTTCTGATACTTTTTCACTATTTTTCTCGATTATCCCTATTTTTTATATTTATCCCTATTTTTATTATTATTCGCCATTTTTTCAGATTTTCTTTTATATCCCCCATTTTCACCATTCTTCCTAATTTTGTCCCTATTTTTCATGATTTTTCCTTATTTTTCTCAAATTTTCCTGTTTTTGCTACGTTTCCATCTTTTCCTTTTTTTCACTATTTTTTCAGATTTTATCCTATTTTTCAATATTTTTTCCCTATCTTTCTTTAGTTTTCCTTATTTTTGATTACTTTTCCATTTTTTTCGCTTTTTTCAATGTTTTTCTTAATTTTCCCCAATTTTTCACTATTTTCCCCATCTATTCCAATTTTCCCTTATTTTTTAGATTTTCTGGATCAAAAGTTAGTTAAACATACTAAATAATTTTTTAAATATTTTTAATTTATTAATTGAATAACTTTAAGAATATTAAAGATATTAAAATGGGATTTGCACTATTCTAAAGATAATATAAAACTCTAAATTTAAAAAACATTTTAGTCTCTTCGAATTTAATAGTGTAATTATTATAAACAAAATAAAAAAAAAATAAATTTTTTTGTCCTCAAAAAAAAATTATAAAAAAACGCCAAAATGCAAGAAATCGAATTATATCTCAAAAAAACGGAATAAGTTGAAAAAACCCGTAAAGAACAACCAAAAACCGGATCAATTTTAAACAAAAGAAAGAAATAAAAAAAATTAATGAAAATATCGAAAGAATTGAAATAAATCGCAACAAAATCCCAAAAAAAAATTTTAAAAAATCGGAAAATATAAATGAATAAGGAAAAATGAGAAAAAATTAGAAAAAAAAGTAATTGGAAAAAAAAAGAAATAGAAAAAAAAACGAAACAATGACAAAAAAAGAGGTAAAATTAGAAAGTATCGAAAAAATTAGAAAATATGAGAAAAGATTAGAAAAAACCTAAAAAAAAAACAGAAAAAACCCGAAAAAAAAAACAAAACATCAGAATAATGAGAAAACAGGAAAAAAGTGTGAAAGAGAAAAATTGTAAAATACGGAAAATAACGAAAAAATTTCCTGTTTTTATCTATTTTGTTCTATTTTCCAAATTTTCCAGTAGTTCTTCCCATTTTTCCCTATTTTATCCTATTATTTTTCCATTTTTTCTATTTCTTTCTATTTGTTCTTTTTACTTTCCGAACAACAGAGTTGTATAGAAGGAAAGTATTGCGATCATGATATTTTGACCATACCCAGATTTTAACGGATCTTTACGTTTTGAGGTCACCTGAATCCATTTATACCATTTTTAGCATGATGTCATTTATCAAAAAGTATTTTTTTTTTCATATTTTTCTGAAATAACCAAAATAATGCATTTTTATGAAAAATTACGGGATATGAAAGTTGTAGAACATAAAATTTTCTACATATTTTGTCATTACCGGTTTTTTGAATTCCTCATAGTTTCGCCGCTAGAGGGCATGAAAAAAATTTATATAGACATTTTTGTGACTTTTTTAGATTTTAAGACAAAATTATGGATTTTTATGAAAAATTACATGGAATCAAAATTGTAGAACATAAAATTTTCTATAAATTTTGTCTTAACTATTTTTTCTAGTTGCGCATAGTTTCGCCGCTAGTTTTTATTTTAATTTTTATCTTTATTAAATTATTATTTTTCAGTTAAATTTTTATATTAAAAACTTAAAAAAAATATCTTTAAATTTGTAATAATTAATTTTATAATTATAATTTTTTTCAAAATTTTATTACAAAAATTGTGGAATTTTTAAAAAATTGGCTTAGAAATTTAAGATTATATTACGATTTTAAACTAAATTGAATAACTTCAAAAATATTAAAGTTATTGAAATGTGATTTTCACCATTCGAAAAATAATATAAAACTCTAAATTTTAAATGTATTTTAGTTTCTTAAAATTTAGAATTGTAATTATTATAGCCTAAATTAAGAATTTTTTTAAATTTTTTTGTAATTTCGTTTTATCAATAAGTGTAAAATAAATGAAAAAATTAAATAGCATATCCGAAAAGGATCCAAAAGTACAATGTGTGTAAATTATTTCATAATTTTAACATAGTATTTGTAAAAGTTATAGCAAAAAATGAAAAAAGTTAAAACAATTCAATGGATATACCCACGAATTTTTGAAAAAAAATTTGATTTTTTTTTAGTTTTTTAAACTAAATTTATTAATGCATTTTGATCCAAAAACCTAAAAAAAAGGTCTGTTTCCCATTTTGAATAAAATTGAATGAGATATTAATTATTTATTGATTTTAAAATTATTTACAAATAGGTTTTATTTGTTTTAAGGTTAAAATTAATATTAAAAATTTTAAAAAAATTACCCTTAAATTTTTAGTAAAAAACTCTATAATTGTGATTTTTTTCAAAATTTTATTCAAAAAATTGTAGAATTCCTAATTTTTTTTTTGTAATTTAATATAAGTTTAAAAGAAATTGAATAACTTTAAAAATATTAAAGATATTAAAATGTGATTTATACCATTCGATAGGTAATATAATTAATGTATTTTAATGCAGAAAAACTAAAATAATCGATTAAACAATTACTTTACTAGGAGTGTTCGGAAAGTTGGGTGGGATTACCCCCTCATTTTTTTCTATTATTTTATTTTTTCTTATTTTTTTTTCTATATATCTCTACTTGGACCTTTTTCCCCATTTATTCAGAGTATTTTCTATTATTAAATATTTTTATCTGTTTCTTCTATTTTTTGCTTTTTTCCCTATTTTCTTTAATTTTCCATATTTTTCATCACGTCTTCTTATTTTTTCCTATTTTTGCCAATTTTTTTACCTAGTTTTTTCCTGTTTTTTCATATTTTATCCTGTTTTTTCTCTATTTTTAATATGTTTCCCTATTTTTCTCTAATTTCTCTATTTTTCCCATTTTTTCCTGTTTTTCCCTACTTATCCGTATATATGTCCCTAGTATTATCTACTTTTTCCTATTTTTCCTTATTTTCTTCTATGGTTCACTATTTTCAGATATATTTCAGTATTTTTCTGTATTTATCTCTAATTTCCCTATTTTATCTTACTTTTTTTAATTTCTTCCTATTCGTTTCTATTTTCAATGATTTTTCCTATTCGTCCATTTTTTTCGCAAATTTTACTATTTTTCCCATATTTATTCTCCAATTTTTCGATATTTTTTTGTATTTTTTACTATTTTCCAATTTTTCCCCACTTTTCATTATTTTTCCCAAATTTCCCTATTGCTCAATTTTGCCCAATTTTGCCCAATTTTTCTTTATTTTTTCCCTAATTTTAATTATTTTTTGCAAATTTCTCTATTTTTCACAATTTTACCCTATTTCTTCCTTTTTTCCGTTTTTTCCAATTTTTTACTACTTTTCTGTTTTTTTTTTCCTATATTTTTCACTATTTTCTCTATATCTTTCTATTTTTTTTGTTTTCTATTAGTCTATTTTCTTTATTTTTGCATATTTTCCCAAATTTTCAATATTTTTCCCAAATTTTCGTATTTTGCTCATTTTCTCTTTTTTTTCCGCAATTTTCTCTGTTTTTCTCCATTTTTTCCCTATTATTCAATCAAGTAATAGAAAAAAAAATGTAAAAGTTAAAACAATTCAATGAATTTTTGACAAAAAATTTAATTGTTTTTTAGTTTTTAAACTAACTTTATTACTATAAATAGTACATATGGAAGGGATGAAAAAGTACATTATGTGTGAAATATTTTATAATTTTAAAATAATACTTGTAGAAATTATAAAAAATTATATAAAGTTAAAAACAATTTTTAGAAAAAGTAAATTTTTTTTTTAATTTTTGTAAACTAATTTTGATGCAGAAAAATTAAAATAATCGCTTACTTTACTAGGAATGTTCGGAAAGTTGGGTGGGATTACCCCCTCTTTAGTTAAATTTACCAAACTGAAATTTAAAAAATTTCTATATATTTTTAAAAAATTTTAATTCTTTTAAAATTTTCGAATTTTTTTTTTTTAAATTTGGAAATTATCTGATAGCATTTACTTTATTTAAAGTAATTAAAAACTTTTTGTACATTTTCGTTAGTGGGTATTTGTAGAGTTATTTACAATTTATTTCTAATTCATTTATTGTCATCTTAATCCTTAATTCTTTATAATTTTTTTATAATTAATATATACGGATTTCTCTATACATTTTATGCCAAATGGCACTATCATTTATCAGTAAAAGCGCAACAATAATTTTTCTTAATGAAGAAATAATTTTCTTGAGATTTTTTCTGTTTTGATTTTTGTTAATTTATTACCAAAGAATTTCTGACTATATTACAGGTACAATAAGTATAAAAGTTTTGGGTAAATATTGTTTGCAAATAGCAATATTTAATTAAAAAAAAAATAAAAAAAATCAACTTACTACATTACTTCTAGTACAAATGGTATGAGTTTTGCCATCGCATGTTAATTGACAATAGTTACTTTGAGCAATAACTGTTGAATAAATAAGAGATAAAACTACAATATATAAACACGCCATGCTTTCTACTGAGCTAATAACTCTATGATTTTTTTTTATAAAATTGTCCATTATTTATAGTAAAAAATAAGAATAATTATTCAAATATTTGATAATTTGTAAAATCGAGCCCTAAATTTTCCAGAAATTAATTTGAATACCAAACGTAAATAATGTTTTTCAGATAACAAGCTTAACAAAAAGTATATTTCTTATAATTGATAAAAAAAACAATTCTTACAGGGTGTTACTGAAAGCTATAGAAAATAAAAACATTAATATATCATTATTTCAGGACATTTTGTATCGTCAATTTCGTTTTTATAACCAAAAAATGAGGGGGTAATCCCACCCAACTTTCCGAACACTCCTAGTAAAGTAATTGTTTAATCGATTATTTTAGTTTTACAGCATTAAAATACATAAATTATATTACCTATCGAATGGTATAAATCCCATTTTAATATCTTTAATATTTTTAAAGTTATTCAATTTCTATTAAACTTATATTAAATTACAAAAAAAAAATGAGGAATTCTACAATTTTTTGAATAAAATTTTGAAAAAAATCACAATTATAGAGTTTTTTACTACAAATTTAAGGGTAATTTTTTTAAAATTTTTAATATTAATTTTAACCTTAAAACAAATCAAACCTATTTTTGAATAATTTTAAAATCAATAAATAATTAATATCTCATTCAATTTTATTCAAAATGGGAAACAGACTTTTTTTTGGGTTTTCTGGATCAAAATGCATTAATAAAGTTAGTTTAACAAACTAAAAAAAAATCAAATTTTTTTTCAAAATTTCATGGAATCCATTGAATTGTTTTAACTTTTTTCATTTTTTGCTATAACTTTTACAAATACTGTGTTAAAATTATGAAATAATTTACACACATGGTACTTTTGGATCCTTTTCGGATATGCTATTTACTTTTTTCATTTATTTTATACTTATTGATAAAACGAAATTACAAAAAAAATATAAAAAATTCTTTATTTTGGTTATAAATATTACAATTCTAAATTCTAAGAAACTAAAATTCATTTTAAATTTAGAGTTTTATTTTATCTTTAGAATGGCGTAAATCCCAGTTCAATAACTTTAATATTTTAGAAGTTATTCAATTTAGTTTAAAATCATAATATAATTTTAAATGTTTCTTAGCTAATTTTTAAAAAAATTCACAATTTTTGTAATAAAATTTTGAAAAAAATTATTATATTAAAATTAATTATTACAAATTTAAAGATATTTTTTTTTAATTTTTGATATAAAGATTTAACTAAAAAATAATAATTTAATAAGGATAAAAATTGCTTAAAAATTTAAATAAAAACTAGCGGCAAAACCATGCAGAACTCGAAAAAAAATTAAAGACAAAATTTGTAGAAAATTTTATGTTCTACAATTTTCATTTTTGTAAATTTTCATAAAAATCCATAGTTTTGTCTCAAACTCTAAAAAAAAGTCGAAAATGTCTATAAACATTATTTTCCCGCCCTCTGGCGAGGAAACTATGAGGAATTCAAAAAACGATAATGACAAAATGTGTAGAAAATTTTATGTTCTACAACTTTCATATCTTGTAATTTTTAATAAAAATGCATTATTTTGGTTATTTAAGAAAAATATGAAAAAAAATTACATTTTGATAAATCTGGCAACAATGGCAAAAGTTTTTGAAAACTTTAATCATCCGAAATTAAACTATAACGTATCAAAAATATAAGTCTAAAACTTTATTGCCATCTTGTTTAGTAATAACGTCATCACTTATAGCAACTGTCACTTCCGGTTGTCCGATTAACACCAAAATCTATACAGGTCGTCTCCTTGCCACCTTAAATATGTATATAAAATTTCATTTAAATCGGTTCAGCCGTTTAGACGCTATCGTGTTCACACACACACAGACCCACACACAGACACACACACATACACACAGACAGACATCATGCTAAAAATGGTATAAATGGATTCAGGTGACCTCAAAACGTAAAGATCCGTTAAAATCTGGGTATGGTCAAAATATCATGATCGCAATACTTTCCTTCTATACAACTCTGTTGTTCGGAAAGTAAAAATGAGAAAAGATTAGAAAAAACTAAAAAAAAAAAAAAACAAAAAACCAGAAAAAAAAACATCAGAATAATCAGAAAACAGGAAAAAATGAAAGAAAAAAATTGGAAAATATGGAAAATAACGAAAAAACTTCCTGTTTTTATCTATTTTGTTCTATTTTACAAATTTTTCAGTAGTTTTTCCCATGTTTCCCTATTTTACCCTTTTATTTTCCCATTTTTTCTATTTCTTTCTATTTGTTCTTTTTTTCCATTATTTTATCCCATTTCTTTTATTTTTCCTTATTTTTTTTTCTATATATCTCTATTTGGACCTTTTTTCCCCATTTATTCATAGTATTTTTTATTATTAAATATTTTTATCTGTTTCTTCTATGTTTTTCCTATTTTCCCTATTTTCTTTAATTTTCCACATTTTTCATCACGACTTCTTATTTTTTCCTATTTTTGCCAATTTTTTTACCTAGTTTTTTCCTGCTTTTTCATATTTTATCCGGTTTTTGTCTATTTTTAATATATTTCTATATTTTTCTCTAATTTCCCTATTTTTCCATTTTTTCCTGTTTTTCTCTACTTATCCGTATATATGTCCCTAGTATTACCTACTTTTTTCTATTTTTCCTTATTTTCTTCTATGTTTCACTATTTTCAGATATATTTCAATATTTTTCTTAATTTATCTCTAATTTCCTTATTTTATCTTTCTTTTTTTTAATTTCTTCCTATTTTTCAATGATTTTTCCTATTCTTCCCTCTTTTTCGCAAATTTTACTGGTTTCCCATATTTATTCTCCAATTTTTCGATATTTTTTCCTATTTTTTACAATTTTCCAATTTTTCCCCACGTTTCATTATTTTTCCCAAATTTCTCTATTTTGCTCAATTTTGCCCACTTTTGTCAAGTTTTTCTTTATTTTTTCCCTAATTTTCATTATTTTTTGCAAATTTCTCTATTTTTCACAATTTTATCCCATTTCTTCCTTTTTTCCGTTTTTCCCAATTTTTTTAACTACTTTTCTCTTTTTTCCTATATTTTTCACTATTTTCTCTATATCTTTCAATTTTTTTTTTGATTTACATTAGTCCATTTTCTTTATTTTTGCATATTTTTCCTTACTTGTCCTTATTTGTAATTATTTTTTCCTATTTTCCTCATTTTTCCTTACTGCATGTTTCCCTACTTACACCTATTTTTTCCCAAATTTTCAATATTTTTTCCAAATTTTCCTATTTTGCTCATTTCCTCTTATTTTTTCCTAATTTTTCTGTCTTTTCTATTTTTTCCCTATTGTTCAATCAAGTTATAGGAAGAAAATGTAAAAGTTAAAACAATTCAATGGTACCCATGAATTTTTGACAACAAATTTGATTGTTTTTTCGATTATAATCTACCTTTATTAATATAAATATTTTATAATTTTAAAATAGTACTTGTAGAAATTATACAAAATTATAAAAAGTTAAAAAAAAATTTTTAGAAAAAATAAATTTTGATGCAGAAAAACAAAAATTATCGATCAAACAATTACTTTACTTTGAGTGTTCGGAAAGTTTGGTGGGATTACCCCCTCATTTTTACTTTCCGAACAACAGAGTTGTATAGAAGGAAAGTATTGCGATCATGATATTTTGACCATACCCTGATTTTAACGAATCTTTACGTTTTGAGGTCACCTGAATCCATTTATACCATTTTTAGCATGATGTCTGTCTGTGTGTGTGTCTGTGTGTGTGTCTGTGTGTGTGTGTGTCTGTGTGTGTGTGTGTGAACACGATAGCGTCTAAACGGCTGAACCGATTTAGATGAAATTTTATATACATATTTAGGGTACCAAGGAGACGACCTGTATAGATTTTGGAGTTAATCAGACAACCGGAAGTGACAGTTGCTATAAGTAGTGACGTCATTACTAAACAAGATGGCAATAAAGTTTTACACATATATTTTCTATACGTTATAGTTTAATTTCGAATGATTAAAATTTTTAAAAACTTTTGCCATTGTTGCCAGATTTATCAAAAAGTATTTTTTTTCATATTTTGCTTAAATAACCAAAATAATGCATTTTTATGAAAAATTACGGGATATGAAAGTTGTAGAACATAAAATTTTCTACACATTTTGTCATTACCGGATTTTTGAATTCCTCATAGTTTCGCCGCTAGAGTGCGTGAAAAAAATTTATATAGACATTTTTGTGACTTTTTTAGATTTTAAGACAAAATTATGGATTTTTATGAAAAATTACATGGGATCAAAATTGTAGAACATAAAATTTTCTATAAATTTTGTCTTAACTATTTTTTCAAGTTGCGCATAGTTTCGCCGCTAGTTTTTATTTTAATTTTTATCTTTATTAAATTATTATTTTTCAGTTAAATTTTTATATTAAAAACTTAAAAAAAAAATCTTTAAATTTGTAATAATTAATTTTATAATTGTAATTTTTTTCAAAATTTTATTACAAAAATATTGGAATTTTTTAAAAAATGGCTAAGGAACATTTAAAATTTTAATACAATTTTAAATTAAATTGAATAACTTCTAAAATATTAAAGTTATTAAAATGTGATTTTCACCATTCGAAAGATAATATAAAACTCTAAATTTAAAATTTATTTTAGTTTCTTAAAATTTAGAATTGTAATTATTATGGAAAAAATTAAGAATTTTTTTTTAATTTTTTGTAATTTTGTTTTATCAATAAGTATAAAATAAATGAAAAAAGTAAATAGCATATCCGGAAATAATCCAAAAGTACTATGTGAGTAAATTATTTCATTATTTTAACATAGTATTTGTAAAAGTTACAGCAAAAAATGAAAAAAGTTAAAACAATTCAATGGATTTTACCCATGAATTTTTGACAATAAATTTGATTTTTTTTTAGTTTTCTAAACTAACTTTATTAATGGATTTTGATCCAGAAAATCTTAAAAAAAGGTCTGTTTCCCATTTTGAAAATAATTGAATGAGATATTAATTATTTATTGACTTTAAAATTATTCAAAAATAGGTTTTATTTTTTTTAAGGTTAATATTAATATTAAAAATTTAAAAAAAAAATCCATTAAATTTGTAGTAAAAAACTCGATAATTGTGATTTTTTTCAAAATTTTATTCAAAAAATTGTAGAATTAATAATTTTTTTTTGAAATTTAATATAAGTTTAAAAAAATTGAATAACTTTAAAAGTATTAAAGATATTAAAATGGGATTTATACCATTCGATAGGGAATATAAAACTCTAAATTTAGAAAGTATTTTAGTATTTAACATTGTAATTGTTATAAAAAAAATCTGATGTGGTCAGCACATGACCTCTCGCCATTTTTGAATCAAAAATCTACAGGTTAACACAAAAAAGTATGAAAAAAAATACTTTTTGTAAATCTGGCAACAATGGCCAAAATTTTGAAAACTTTAATAATACGAAAATAAACTATAGGGTATACAAAATAAATGTGTAAAACTTTATTGCCGTTTTGTATAGTAATGACGTCATCACTCATAGCAACTGCCACTTCCGGTTGTCCGATTGGCACCAAAATCTAATCAGATCTAATCTAGGGTATCAGAATCGTGTATGCAAAATTTCAATTTTTTTCATTCAGTAGTTTTTGAGTTATCGTTACTACAACATCCATCCAAACACACACACACTAACACACACACACACACACTAACACACACACAGACATCATCGCGAAAATATCAAAATCGTATTCTAGGGACCCTAAAACGTGTTTATCCATTGAAAACTCACTACCCAATTTTTAGCATGATTCCTATACCTCTCTTATCTGAAGGGCGAGAGGTAAAAATTGGAAAATATTAGAAAAAAAATTGGAAAAAATTAAAAGAAATTGGTAAATATTAAAAAAAAAATGGAAAATATTAGAAAAAAAATTGGAAAAAATTAAAAGAAATTGGAAAAAAATTCGAAAACATTGGGAAAAACTGGAAAAAATGGAAAAAAATGGAAAAAATAATTGGACAAACTATAAAACTGATAAATTACCCAAAATAATGAAAAGAACATAAAAATCGGACACAATTGTGAAATAAATGGAAACAATGCAATAAAAAAATGGAAAAAAATTGAATATAATTGAAAATAATTGAAAAAAAAAATTGAAAAAGTTTGAAGAAGTGGAAAAAATTGGAAAAAATTGAGAGATATTAAAAAAAAATTGAAAAATTCGGAAGAAATTTGCAAAAATTAAAAAAATTGGAAAAAAAAATGGAAAAAAATCGGAAGAAAATCACGAAAAATTGGAATAGTCGTAAAAAAAATTATAAAAAACTAATAAAAATTGAAAAAATAATAGAAAAAATTGAAAAAAATTGGAAAAAATCGGAAAAAATTTTAAACAATTCGGAAAAAGGGACAAAAGAAACCGTAAGAAAATAAAATCACAAAAAATTGGACCAGTCGTAAAAGTGGAAAATATCAGACAAATCGGAAAGAATTGCAAATAAATGGAAAAATTGGAAAATAAAATTGAAAGTAGTCTGAAAAATTGAAAAAAAACTGACAATAATTGGAAAAAATAAAATAAAACGGAAAGAAAAAAATCGGAAGGAAATCACGAAAAATTGGAATAGTCGTAAAAGATGAGAGTATTGGAGAAATCGAAAAGAATTGTGAATAAGTGATAAATAAATTGGATCGAATCGGAAAAAATTGGTAAAAATTAAAAAAATTGGAAAATATTAGAAAAATTAAAAGAAATTGGAAAAAATTGGAAAAAAACTGGAAAAAATGGAAAAAATAATTGGACAAAAATCGTAAATAATCCTACACAATTGGAAAAAAATAGACAAATCGAAAACAATTGCAAATAAATGAAAACATCTGAATAAAATTGGAAATAATTCGAAAAAGTCGGAAAAAATTGAGAAAAATTGGAAGAAAATGGAAAAAATTAAATAAATTGAACAAAATTGGGAAAAAATGAAAAAAATTGAAAAAAATCGATTGTGTCGCCAAAAACTTTCCCGACGAGTATCCAGAGACGAATGCTTTTTAGATATTTAATGTTAAAGTTTCAAACTTTGGCATTTTTTTATTTTTGACAGGTGAGAAATAATTTTGACGGTTCTGAGTAGAGTTTTTCAAGAAATTTCAAATGGCATATTGCAAATTGAATTCCGTGACATATTGCATCTGTCATTTTTTGATAGTGACACTTCCATTTGACAGATGTCGTACGGATAACCCAAACCCATATACCAAATTTCAGTTCAATCGGACTAAATGTGTGGCCTGTATCGTGGAAGAATACACACAGACAGATAGACAGACAGACAGACTTCCATTTGGAAATGGTCTTAATCGTCTCAGGTGACCTCAAAATGAATATTTTCATCTTTATCTCAAAATTTTTTTTTAGCTCGTTCACAATACTTTCCCTTCTTGGAGGTGGTCGGGAAAGTAATATATCAATTTTCTCCTTATAATCACGCTTGTGATTCCCCTATATTTTATTTCTTCCGCTTCAAATATCAAATCATTCTGTATAGGTAATTTCCCTAATTTATTTTATTATTAATGTTAATATTTTTTATGTCAAATATATATTAAAAAAAATAAATACGGTGATAATTAATATAATTACACATTCTAGCTAATATTACAAGAATTATTATATAAAAAATGATAATAAAAGTGTATTAAAATTTGAATATATATCTAATTAGATTAGCCCCAAAAAAATACGAATGAAGAAATTAAAAATTATTTAGCATATTTTTATAAAATAAATCAAACAAAAATAACTTGTTTTCTGCAAATACATATTTAATTTATTTAAAAAATTGGTATTTGGATTATTTACATTTACGTTTATCCAAGAATAAAAAACTTTTTTTAAAAATTTTAGTTTTGCAGATGTTTACAAACTTTTATTTCCAGTCATTCCAATTTATTTTATCAACGTTTGTTTTTATCTGACTATTTTTTTAGATGTATTTGTTTTCAAATTCTATTCTTTCATATGGAACATACCTAAATGTCATAATATTCAAAAATATAAAATAAAATAAAATTGTTCGTCAAGAGATAAACGTCCAAGCGTTCATTAAAAAATAACAAAATTTAGTCTGTCAAAAAATTAATGATGATTAAAATTAAAAAATCTTGAGAGTTAAAAATAATACGTACCTACTTTAACAATGACGGGAGTACAAAAAGGACAATAGGAGTATGATATTTATGGAAATATCATGGCCGAAAATGAGGAACTTACGAATAAATTTGGGCAACGGCTAATGACAGAACCTAAAAAAATTTGAGCAAGAGGATGTCGAAACCCATATAAGGAGAATATTATAATACAGGGACCTGGGGATCTTGTGAAATAAATTCTAAAACAAGGTTACATATACTATGACCTGACCAAACTCTATGTGGAAGAATATATTTCGATGTCAATGTGTTTGAATGCGCAAATTGCCTACGAATCAATCTCACACCCAGGGACCACTTTGATCGAGACCAAAATTGTCTAATATACAAGCTTAAACAGGCGGAATCACACAACTTAAAATAATACAATTCAACGCTGGGAGAGGGGTATAAGCAACGGACCAACTGATACACAAAATGATCGACCAAGACATTGACATTGGACTTATACAAGAACCTTACCACAAAACACGACCACCGACAGGATACAGAATAATACACACTGACAGCAAAAACAAAGTGCTCTTAATTTACAAGACAACACACACCAACAATCTACTCGTTAAACAAGACAACTCAGACAGGAACATACTTACGGTTGACTTCACGACAGACAACAAAACCATAACTATAATAAACATATATGACGAACCTGGGGAATAACAAACCATAGGCTAAACAAAATTAAAGGATACATTGAACACGTTATCACACCAGTTATTCTCGCAGGCGACTTTAATGTAAAAAACACTAGCTGGAGAGAGAACATGGACGAGAGAGGCCAAGAGGTCGCAGCTGGATCGACCTGACCATAACTCAAGACATTAACATACAAAACTGGTACGTGACAGACAACGAAAAAACACTCAGCGACCACCAATACATAACATACAACATAAACATTAACAGACACGACACACAGAGAACACATAAACCACAATATGACAACACAAACATCGACATAACGAAAATACACAAACTCGTGAACGACACAGCATGGGACGAACTACAAGACACACAACAACATGCATAAGATACACAGGACAAAATCACTAAAATCATGGAAAAGGGACAACGGAAGTTAAAACAACGTAGACACAAAAATCTCAAAACTGGTGGACTCAGGAACTAACCACAGAAAGTCGCAAAACTAATAGACTTAGGAAGACCTATCAACAAGAAACTGACTTACTAGACAGACAACTAAAATAGCACGATTACCTTCCACAAAGACGACACTACAAAACACAAATCAAGAAAGCCAAAACTGACTGACTTCGGGATTTACTGACCAACCACGACACCGACAATCCCTGGTGACTAGCTTACAAAATACTTAAAACACACACACGGACAAAACCCTACAGAATATGAGGAAAGAGGACGGAACCTCCCAGGTAGCAGAGTGACGTGTTAAAGACGTTGAAAATTGGTGTATTCTCGTCAACTGACGTAATTTGGGCCAAAACATGACGTGAAAAAAACGTTGTTAGGTGGACGTTTTTAAGACGTCATAAAAAAACGTAATATATTCGTCGAATTTTGGTATTAGTTTTCGAATAAATATATAAAATCGTATTTTTTAGAAATTTGTTTATACCTAGTCAGTGCACACCGACATTCCCAATAAAATTAAAACAGAAAGTTATTTTTACTCGGAAAGATTTCGCGCGAAATCGTAGCCTTAACCATGTATTGAATAATATATTAGAAAATAAACTAAAATATAACCAACAATTATTATTACATAGACAATAACGAAATCAGAACTTTATAAATTCCTAAGGAAATTTATTAGAAATCACTGTCTTTGCGGTGGCCCAGTGTTGCCAGTAGCCTGATAATTATCGATATCTAACATAATTTTTCTTAATCTTGCTTACGAACTGATAAATCGATAATGATAACCTATAATGTAGCTAATTAGATAGAGATAAAAATTTCAAATAAATCAATATATCAATTTTTTTCTGATAGTTTATCCTGGAATCTACTAATTTTGTGGTCATATTCCAATAATTTTAGACTAGACGTTTGACGTCTGGCAACCCTGCGTCCGCCTTTGCTGTATCGAAGCTTTGGCGCAATACAAGCCATTTTGTTGTGTGTTGTGCTTTTGTGGTTACAGTTATTATTTAATTCAATTACGATTTTCATTTAAATAAAAAAATAATCAAACTACTTTTTAACCACGGCTGCTGGAGTTAGAAAATATTGTTCTTTCAAATTCATATGATGAAAAATTTTAAAATGGGATGCACGTGTGCGAGTGAAATATTTATTACAAATATGCTTTGCTAATTCGTACTAATCGTTCACAGGTAAATTTATTATTACTGTTTAATATAATATACAAATTAATTAAGTTATAAATCGTTTTCAGAATCCTAACCCTACTTTTAGGTTAAACAGGAGTCTCGTGCTCTTGTTTTACAATAATTTATTTGATACCAAGTTACGATCTATAATGAATATGAGCTGTTTATCAAATATACTAAACACTATCGACAATTTAAAGTTAAAAACCAGGTAAGCCCTAAGACTAATGTCATTCATATAATTTAGCTTCTTTTATTTTCAGTACTTGAAGACAGTTCAGTAAATGAAAAGATCTTTCTTGTTAGTTAGTAGACTCTAGAACTAGTATGATGTCCTCTACGCCCCTATCACTGATCAATACCCTAATAGCACACAACGTCCTTGGGACGTACAATTTATGTCCATTTAATGTCGGAACGTCCATGGACTTAATATGTATGTCCTGTGGATGTTAGTTTTTGGACAGTATTAAGACGTCCACGATATATATCCATTATTTGTACAATTTATGTACAATGTCCATACCGGATATCCAGTAGTTGTCCGTGATGGATATAATATAACATATCCATACCATAGTCTTAAAACAGTCCCTCGCCGACTTAATACAGGCAATGTCCAAAACATGTCCGGGACAGACACCTAAGAGTGGTCCTCACTCGACATAATATGGACCAAAAGTAAAGCTCCGCCTGAAAGATGGAGACACTTGCGCTGATGCTTCTTAGACACCACGAATAGTATGGTATATCGAGATTTAAAACATCCTATTAAGTCTGCTCCGAGCTCGCTCAACGAGCATAAACGGTGGCTATTATTCACGTAGATGAAGTTTCCGACACGAGCAGGTGTTGAAATAACAATTTCACAATTAAATAAATAATAATAAAAAAAATCACTTTCTCTGACGTCCACTGTACCAAAATAGGACGTTCTGTGAATGTCCCAGGGGGATATCCAATGGATGTCCGCGGCGGACGTTCGAATTCAGTTCAAAGTTGTGACATTAGTGCGTCCCTCGGACGTCCATAGAACGTCCAGTGTACCAGAAAAGGATGTCCTAAGGATGTCCGGAATGTCCGAAGAGGACGTCCTATGGATATCTGTAGGACTACTTTGTGTTATTAGGGTAGTTTACCGGATCAAAAATGGAAGGAAGGCGGCTTTGAATGGATTATATCCTGTCTTAAGTTAGCCAAAAAGCAGTGGTAAAGCAGAAAAGCATAGAACGAGCAAACATAAAACCGATGAGACAGCAAGATGGTAGCGCTTGGGAACGCTCAAATCATTAAGTTCTTGTTGTGCCCCCTTCTTGATGTAAGGGTAACAAAAGATATATACAACGTTGGAGAGAAGAGTTACAGAAAGCGCGGATACGTTAGACATAAAAACTTACCCAGGATGTTGGATGACCTTACAAGTGATTTCCTACAGGTTAGTGTTTCATATATCCACCTTAAAAGATATGCAGTATTCTACCATACAATTTAAGAAACACTTTAACCATTTATTTCTTTTTTAGGCATTTAAATCCGTTACCGGTTGATTTTATTAGCACATGCTACAATCAGGTTAGCACCAAAAAAGGAAGAGAAAAGAAAGGAGGGAATTCAATCCATCAAATGTCACATTCAAGAAAAATTAATTAAAAGAAGAATTAATGATTTAACTGTGAAAGGAAATGTCAATAAAATATAAAGTAAACAATAGTGAGATTATTATTAAAACAAGGTTTGTAGTATCCTTTTTATAAATAAATTGGGAATACATTACTCTATTAGGAGACTTAAAATTTGGCCTAAGATTTTAATGCCTAAAAAATTTTAGCCCGTAACACGATCTCTTAACAGGACTAATACTAATGTAAAAAGTGATAGACTTTGGCGAAGAAGATGGAGGAGGACTAGTGGTGGTTCATTCTTAGTGGCTACCTCCCCTGTAGCTTCTCAGTAATGCTCAACATGTTATTATATTTTCAGTTTATTTTTTATGTTTCTATCAATTAAGATTTATATAAGAATGCGTTTTCATTTTGCTAATAAATTATACAGGTGTCTTGCAATATTGTGAAGATTTTTGAACTGAAATACCTTCGAAAGAGTGCCGTTTTGACTACCTAATCGTCTTTTATAATCTAAAAACGAATTTAAGTAAGTTGTCCATCCAGTTAAACAGCGGAAATCACTGCGAATTTTTATTTTTAAATGGGATACTCCGTGTGCATGTGTTTAATGAAAAATATAGTGGGAATGGGAAAAAATGCATTCAGACAAAACCTCTCTTTTATCGTATCTCATTCGAAGTTATTTTAGTTTAAAAATCGTCAAACTACTGTTGGACATCCTGTATTTGAATATAATTTGTGTAATTATTTCTTTTATGAATTCCGAGGATATTATGTTTTTTACAGTAAAAAAATACAATTATTAAATCTAAAATAACCTCAAAATGGATGTTTAATTATACGTAAAAAAAAACGTAATTTTTACGTAAAAAAAGACGTCATTGGTCTGTGACTTATGACCCTGTTTATCACGTGTTTTTCACGTCATTCATATACGTAAATAATGACCACTATTCAACGTCTTTAACACGTCACTCTGCTACCTGGGCTGGACGAACAACAATACTGACACAATAGATTACTTACACACAATGTACTTCCCAACGGAAGATGAACACACGGATACAGAAATACACCAGACGCTTCGGACACAACACCTACAAGGCCAGAACAAAGTGACCCGGACTTTACCCTGGACGAAATAGCCCACACCATATCTGATATGAAAAATAAAAAGAACTCATAGCAATCATAAACAAGGAAAACCCACAAATACTTCAAAAACTCTACAATAATTGCCTGAATGCGGGAATCTTCCCACGCATATGGAAGAAAGCAGATATGGTGTGGCTGCCCAAAAAGAACGGCTCCAAAAGACCAATATGCCTCCTGCCGACATTAGGAAAAATACTGGACAAACTGACGGCCAAAAGACTTATGTACTACTTAGAAACTACAAACGGACTTGACAAAAACCAACACGGCTTCAGAGAAGGACACAACACCACAGTACCACTTACAATACTCGCACAGACAAACATAAAGAAAACAAAAACAACAAAATACACTCGACCATCATTACACTAGACATTACAAACGCTTTCAACTCGGCATAGACACCTGCTATCCTTGACATGTTACATAGACGACGCGTACCAACGAAACTCTGCAAAGACTTCTTGAACAACAGACAAATACAGACAGAACACATTATACAAAATACTAACAGGGTTGCCCACAATGGTCTAGCCTAGGACCAGCCTTGTGGTTGTTAATCATGGAAGACTGGTTTGATATGCTACGACAGACAAATATACTTGATGACACAGATCTTGCCCAAGCCTTCGCAGACGATCAAATTATAGTAATTGGAAGTACCTCACTAAAAAAAAAAAAACTGAAGAAAAATGGAACACTATCTGAAACCTCTGCAAAGCTTGGGAAGACAAAAACAAACTTACTTACAATACAGATAAGACTGAGATGACTTTCATACCAAACGAACGCGACCACCACGAATCAAAATCAACAATACCCTAATACAAGAAAAACCAGACATACAATACCTGGGACTAACGATAGACAATGGACTCACATTAATAACACATAGAAAGAAAATACGACAAAAAGTAGCAGACATCTCAAATAAACTCTGGGCCGTAACAAGGCGCAAATAGTTAAAGAAGCCGGAGATAATACGATTCATCTACACAAATGCTATCAAGCCTATGGCATTATACGGCTCAGAGATCTGGGGACAACGACACAAAGACACAAGGATAGTAAGACAATTACAAGCGACAGAAAGACCCTTCCTCCTCGCCATAACACACGCCTACAGAACCTCCCCCATCCTCGCGCTGCATGTGCTTGCAGGGGTAACCCCCCAGCAAGTGGATGCAGCTTCCAGACGTTTCATTCAGACCAACGTAGACAAATCATCACACACAACGTTTACAACACTCCGATCACATCCGGCCACATCTCTTAATGGAAAGGACCGATAACGTACCAGACACACAGATCTACACCGACGCTAGTAAAAAAGACTACAGCCACACAATCGCATACAACATACGAGACAGAATAAATTACACAGAACACTCGACACAACCTGCGACATTAACACCTGGAACTTCTGGCCATAAAACAGGCCATCAGACATATAGACATGAGCAGGGGCATATACAAGGACCAACACATTAACATTTATACTGACTCAAATAACGCAGTGGAAAGGACAAAGAAATACAAACCGACAGTCACCACCACATTGGAGATACAAAAACGCGTTATGAGCAACAAGAAATATGGGATTAACTTACAAATACTTTACAAAACAAGGAAAAACCCAGGAATCAAACGAGCACATGCACTAACACAGACAGCACACCTGCAGAACGACACTGACTGGACACACTCTGACAAAAAGACCACCAAAACAGCAACCACACTAAGGACCGTTTTCACCACCGATTTTAAACGCAGTTAACCATCTTAAACTCAGTTAAAGAGCGAAACGGATTTTACCAAAACGAAATAACTAGTTTATGCGTTAACCTGAGTTAAATAACTAACTGTTCGATTTTGGCCAGTTAAAAGTTAAACGCAGTTTAAGATTTATATAACCGCAATCATTCTTAAAAAAACTTTGGTCTATTATTTATTTATTTATTTCTTTAATACAATAATCTACAGGTCAAACCCAATTACAGAGTAAGAATTGACAGTATAAAGTGAATACATCATCGATTTTGAACATGCATATTAGAAGCACATACATAGTAATTAAATTTTCCTAAGAAGAAACTAAATAATCGAAATAAAAAGTGGGATTTTATGCCAGATAGCTTACAGTAAAATATATCCAAATGATTGCTAACAGAATTTGTCATTTTACACATGGTATGGAGCGGAGAATTGTCCAGAATATTTGTGCGAGATGTATTTACATAAAAAGTACTCTGGTGTCTGGAAGAAATTCTGGGAATGCAAATATTAAATTTTTCCAATGAGGTTGGGCAGTCAATAATACTGTTAATAATTTTATAAGTCGGCACTACACTTCTTGTTGGGATCGTACCAAAAGAATGGCACGTAGAAGAGTATAATTTAATTTTGGAAGACATGCAATGACGATTTTTTTGTAAGACATCCCATATAGGTGGATAAAGGAGAGACAAGATCAGTGTTACAACCTTGATGATAAGGATTCAAAAGGGACTACTTTATTATTTTTATAACGAATAGAAGGACAATTGGAATTCCCAGACGATAAGTAAAATTCTAAAATATAAACATAATACTTGTAATTTTGAACTAATCTGTTTTAAATTATTATTACAAAAATAATTGCGTATCTCCAATAAACCAACTTCTTTGTGCTTTGCGTTTTTATGCAACTGGATGTATGCAAATCACTAAAAAACTAGTAAAAGTAAAAACCCACAGCACAAAATCCCATTAGAGGTTATATCGGTATATGAATATCGACTGTCAATACTGTCGTTTTTCTCTGGTTTCCGTCAAAAGTACAAAAATTCATACATTTACAACGTTGCCAGTGTTTGCATTTTCTTTAAACTGAGTTTTCATAAACGCAGTTAAGGTAGCACTCACATAGCTCGATGAAAATAACATGACGCTAAGCGAGTTTAATTTCGGAGTTTACACTAAACATAGTTTAGTTAAACTGCGTTTAATTTGCTTCTGGTGAAAATGGCCTAAAAATCAAACAACTCTGGCAGGACCTTTGAACAAACGGACAAACGGGCAGAAAGACCATCGACTATATAAAGACCACACGTTCGACCTACATTGGAAAACTATACAACTACTTACGGGACATGGACATATTAAAAACTATTATACCAGATTCAACTTACGCGAACTTGACGATACATGTGACTGCCTACAAGCAATAAAAGACCAGAAACATATAATCCAGGTCTGCCAACTACCAGAGAGGGCGAGGGCTCGACAAATACTGACTGACGCACTACAGGACATGGGACTGACGTACCCTCCAAATGACATTGACCTTAGAAACAAACATCTAGTCAACTATCTGAATGACTAGTCAACTATCTGAATGATTTTCGATGATGAGGAAGTGCTCCCTGAGTGAAAGAGATATAAGAATTGTATATTCGTAAACAGGCAAAACCCTATGTAGAGGTAATGGATTTTGAGATGAGCCTAACCTTGTAAATAGTTGCGTAGATATAAAAGGCAACAATGCAATAAATTCCTAAAGTGAAAACTGAAAAAGTCCACTTCGGTTGATTGTATTCTTATAGCCCAGGCGAAGTATGTTGAAATAGTATATTGTTTAACGAGCAAGGAATGATAGTTATTTCCCACGAGTATTACGGCTGTAATAGATAATAGCGAAATGATTTAACAAATAACATGAATTTCAAATTTAACGTCATTCAAAATTTCCATTTAGGTACAATTAAAATATCAATTACACTTAGTATAAATGAGAAGTTTTGAAAAATGATTTGTAGAACTTTTCATATTTTTCCTTAGATAATTCTGGAATTAAACTTAAACATGCCTGATTTGCGGCACAGCTATATAAATATACGAAAATAGAACTGTCATTACTTGAAATTGACATTCCATGAAAGACCTGATTTATTGAAATAATTACACAATAAATTATTGTGTTATCAGATACGGAAATGAAATTGGAGACATACAATGTACCTCATTGATCTATCAAGAACAGTTAAGAAAGAGCAGTTTTGTATTATAGCCGTAGAAAAATAACATTATAATTTTATTGTAAAATATATAAAACATGATACACACTCAACGGAATTACATTTATTATAGGTCATAAAAATTGCGTTAATGTCTAGAGATAAATAAAATCAAAGCAATACAGAGTGTTAAACTTATGATATACAGGGTGTTTTTTTAAAAAGTTTCCACCCCCGATTTAGACTTACCCAATAATTTTTGGCAAAAATAGCGAGACACGTCGATTTTTGATTTGAGGGGGACAAAATTTTTAATAACAAACATCACTCTAACGTCAACCCCCTTCACCCCTCGCCCCAAAGCTTTAAAATTTAAATAGGGAACATACCATGTGTGGCACATCAGGGAAAAGGTAATTCAATGCATTAGTTTTTTTACTACCCTCCTGAACAGAAATACAAGGTGTTTTTTCCTACCCTCACTTTACTCTCGTACAATAATTTTTGAGAAAAATAGTGAGACACGTCGACTTTTGATTTAAAGGAAACGAAATTTTTGACAAAATTTGTCGCTCTACCTTAACCCCCTTCACCCCACCCCGTAACGTGAAAATTTGAATGGGCGATACACCATGTGTGGCACATCAGAGAAAAGGTAATTTAATGCAGAATTCAAATCATACCCTTTGTCCACTGCTAGGACAAAAAAACATTACATAATTTGGATCAATAATGTTATCAGTTTATTGTTAGATATTTAAAAGAAGATAAAAATAAAAAAAAATTACAGCAATTGCTCAAAATGTTGTCCATCGTGTGCTAAACAAAAGTCAAGTCTGTCTTGGAATTCGTGTTTAACATTTTGAAAAATTTCCCTAGTAATGGATTGACATTCTCTTACAATTGGTACCCGAAGGTCATCAATAGATGTAGGTTTAGTTTTGTAAATTACTGACTTTAGGTGACCCCAAAGCCAGAAATCGCAAGGAGTCAAATCTGGAGATCTCGCAGGCTATTCTATTGCTCCTCTTCTACCGATCCAACGTTGTGGGAAATGGTCATCTAGCCATTGTCTGACTGGTAAATGATAACGAGGACCAGCCTCATCTTGTTGAAAATATAATAGATTTTCATCTAGAGCAGGATTTATTACTTCATCTACCTGATTTTCAAGCTCCTTAGTAATTAGGGTCAATGGTCATTTCTAGCATTTCTAGGTATTTTTGACCAGTTAAATTCCCATCTACGAATAATGGCCCAATAATTTTATCGCCCAGTATGCCAGCCCAAACATTAAGTTTTTGAACATGTTGAGTATGTCCTTCAACAAAAACATGAGGGTTGTTGTCACTCCAGTAACGACAATTATGTTTATTCACAAACCCGTCAAGAAACTATCAATTTTACCAGTAAAGTTCACACCTTCTTCATTTTTCACTTCTTCAAAAATTCTTTTCATGGTAGGCCTTCTTTTATGAATAGCACTATAAGAATAAATAATTCTTCGAATTATTTCTTCCTCAAATTCATTAACGGATCCTTTGTAAGTTGAAGGTTTGATGACGCTTTTCCTAGGTGATCTGAAGCGTTCACCAGGTGATTTTTTATTAGCTTCGCTCACAATACGTTTCACTGTGGCCTTAGAAACAGCACAAGCTTTAGCTACTCCTTCATTCAAATTGAACAGAGGGAAATCTAGGGCTTTCTGTTCTTTTTTCTGCCTTCATAAATTTATATACACTGTATATTTGTCGACCTTGACTATGTATAACTTTTTTGGAATCACTCATGTTTCCAGGTTTATTCTAGAACAAAAGATTTTAAAAATTAATACACAAAATAAAGATATATGAATATAAATTATAGTTTTAAGTTTTACATATGCATCAATTGAAATTTTCTGCCTAATGTCCCATGTAAAAATAACATTCTTTTTGTTTAGGTAATAAAATGCCAAAAATCAAACTTTTAATTTTAAAAATGTAATAAAATAAATTAATACATACCTTACTGTCAAGTAAATTAATTCACTACACAAAATATTTTCACAAATTATTGTCTACAAAAATCTTAACTAAACTATAAGGAACTAAAAAGGAAACATAATGTACTGCACTATTAAAAGATTCGGGGTCGAAACAACCTAAACGGAGGACAGTCAAAGCACAGCTGTGAGTCAAAGAATGAAATTGAAGGGCTGAAATTATTAGGATGGTTAGTAACATTTTTTTCGAACGCAATCTGATATACTGCGACGGTAAAAGAAAAAATGTGCTATATAACTATTTCCCTCTAATGTATCTATTTACTCTAATAATGGATTTATTATCTTATTTTGTTTTATTCGATTTATTTTGTTCTTTGTTTGTTATTTGCTACTGCTAGATATTGTAAACTACACAATTTTGGGATAAATTTCCTTGCTGTATATAATGTATAATAGAACCAAACAAAAATATTATTGGTTATACAATATTATTACTCTCTAATGTAATTATTTGTTTTAGTTGTTATTCTATTTTGTTTTATTTGATCTATTTTGTTCATGTTTGTTATTTGTCATTATTCGATATTGTTAATATTGTAAATACCTACCTTTTTATTAATTTTTACTCCCTAATGTATTTATTGGTTTATTTATTTTTTCTTGTTGGTTACCCCAATTTAGGAATTATTTATTTTATTTTGATTGTTACTTAACTATGAGATAACCCTTTGTTTTATATAACTCTTACCTATGAGCACACTCTGATATAAATAGTAGATAACCTAGGGAAATGAATATACAACCTGTAAATAAACATTTCCTTTGTTAAACGGTATACTGATTGTAATCCGGTCTGAACCGGAATCGTTCTGGGATAAAACTTAACTTTATAGAATATTTATATAATTTTCACTTTACATCCCACTTGTTCGCACTAGATAGACAATTAATATGCTCGCTGATACGTGTTTGATAAACAACTTCATTGTACAATGTAATCTGACTCTGCCATGAATTCTGTAATCTACACTGAAATTGTAACATAGCATCTGACCCTTATTTAATTAGCTAACATTGCTCTGTTTCAGAACCACATAAAGACCAACATACAGAGAACCCAAAATTATAAAAGGAATCCTGAAGAGACATCACTGAACAATTAATGAAGAATTGTAATGAAATATTGTAAACTATTGTATGAAAAAAAAGGGGGGCACTTTTTTCTCCGTTCATTTTTGGAGAAGTGGAGTTGGGATGGGTTCCCCTGACAGTGGTTTCCCTAGACATTGGATAGATCCTTGCCTCATGCCTCAAGGTAGGTGGGCCAGCCTCGGCAGCTGCGCTCAAACCTCGGCTCCTGTAACAATGATAGATAGTCACGGTATCTATCATAGGTTGATGGATGATGGAACATAGAAATACTTCGTCATTTAATGATTCATCAGCGGCAATGTGCCTAACTGCATCTAACCTTGATGAACCTGGGATGCATAGAAATCAAATTCTCAACCCTTCATACCGTTCCGAAATGGGCCTTCTGTCGGTTCCAGTTAGTACTGGCGCTTATTACATAGGTAGATGGCGTTACCTATCTACATCATTTTACATCTTTTTTATTCAATATTGCATTATATTGTGTTTGGAGATTAGATTTGAATTGTATGCATTTAGCACATTGCCGCTGATGAGTCCTTAAAGGATGAACCGCTGTCCAGTATACGGCCTGGATGCACAGAAAACAAATTCTCATAACTTACAATTATTTAACACTTGTTTGAAGTTTCATACACTTTGGAGCTGCTCCTTCTGTAGGTTCTAGTTATGCATCAAAACGTTCTACTGATTTAAAGTAGTTATCACTTTTTAGTAATAATACTTTACATTTTTGGTAAATATATAGCCGTAAAAAAATGATACAATAACCCTATGCAATCCAATGTTAAATTATTTAGTTTGGACTCCAGCTGACGTCATGCGCAAACTTAGATGAATTTGGGACACCTAAGTGTCTAAACTTTGTCATGGGATGCATATAAATCGAAGTTTCACAACTTACAAGTATTTACCACTTCTTTAAGCTTTCATACCTTTTGAAGATGGGCCTTCTATCGGTTCCAGTTAAGACTGGCGCTTATTACACAAGGTGGAATCTTTTTCCCAAGTAATATGTGACACCGTGTCCCGACCCACCTCCGAGAAGGGAAAGTATTGTGAACGAACTAAAAACAATTTTCGAGATAAAGATGAAAATATCCATTTTAAGGTCACCTGAGATGATTAAGACCATTTCCAAATGGAAGTCTGTCTGTCTGTGTTTATTCTACACGTCTGACCCAATTGAGCTGAAATTTAGTATATAGGTTTGGGTTACCCGTTGGAAGAACCCATTAATTTTTATACGACATCTGTCAAAAGGAAGTGTCACTATCAAAAAATGACAGATGCAATATGTCACGGAATTCGACTTGCAATATGTCATTTGAAAGCCCTTGAAAAACTCTATTCAGAACCGTCAAAATTATTTCTCACCTGTCAAAAATACAAAAATGTCAAAATTTCAAACTTTAACATTAAATATCTAAATGGTATTCGTCTTCGGGTACTCGTCGGGAAAGTTTTTGGCGACACAATCGATTTTTTTCAATTTTTTCCGTTTTCTCCCAATTTTGTCCAATTTTTTCATTTTTTCCATTTTCTTCCAATTTTTCTCAATTGTTCCGACTTTTTCGATTTATTTCCAATTTTATTCAGATGTTTTCATTTATTTGCAATTGTTTTAGAATTATTTACGATTTTTTCAGGTTTGTCCAATTTTTTCCAGTGTTTTCCATTTTTTTCAATTTCTTTCAGTTTTTTCAATTATTTCACTTTTTTTTCGATTTTTTAATTTCTTCCGTTTTGTCCCAGTTTTGTCCAATTTTTTATTTTTTTCCATTTGCTTCCGATTTCTCTCAGTTTTCCGACTTTTTCGATTTATTTCCAATTTTATTCAGATGTTTCCATTTATTTCACAATTGTTTCCGATTTTTATGTTCTTTTCATAAGTTATTATAATTTATGATTTTTCTAGTTGTATAATTATTTTTTCCTTTTTTTCTAGTTCTTTCCACTTTTTTTCAATTTTTTCCAATTTTTTTCCAATTTTTCAATTTTTTCCAATTTTTTTCTAATATTTTCCAATTTATTGTAATATTTACCAATTTTTTTTCAATTTTTACCAATTTATTTTTTACTTATTCACAATTCTTTTCGATTCCTCCGATATTCTCCACTTTTGCGACTATTCCAATTTTTCGTGATTTTCTTCCGATTTTTTTTTAATTCTCTTCCATTTTTTTTTCAATTTTTTCTGACTTCTTTCAATTCTTTCCGTTTTATTCCATTTTTTTCCATTTATTTGCAATTCTTTTCGATTTTTCCGATATTTTACTACTGGAATAATTTTTTATGATTTTCCTCCGGTTTATTTCCATTTTTTTTCATTTTTTATTTGTTTTTAATTTCCCAACCCACTTCCGAGAAGGGAAAGTATTGTGAACGAGTAAAAAAAAATTTCGAGATATGATGGAAATATCCATTTTGGGGTCACCTGAGACGATTAAAACAATTTCCAAATGGAAGTCTGCTTGTCTGTCTATCTGTCTGTCTGGTATGTCATTTGAGCTCTTGAAAATCTCTATTCAGAATAGTCAAAATTATTTCCCCAATTGTCACCTGTCAAAATTTGAAACTTTAACATTAAATATATGAAAAAGTCTTCGTCTCTGGATACTGGTCAGGATAGTTTTGGCTCGACACAACTGATTATTTTTTTTTAAATATTAAGGACAAACAATACACTTTAGTGCAAAATGTTCTAGAACAATGTTTTAGAGCATAAAATTTCCTGCAATTTTTATATTAAACTTTTTGCATATTTTACAATAGTTGCGCCACTTGAGAGCGCGCAAAAAAATGCATGTAGGTTTTTTGCAGTATTTTCCAAATTTTGAGGACAAACAATACACTTTAGTGCAAAATGTTCTAGAACAATGTTTTAGAGCATAAAATTTCCTGCAATTTTTATATTAAACTTTTTGCATATTTTACAATAGTTGCGCCACTTGAGAGCGCGCAAAAAAATGCATGTAGGTTTTTTGCAGTATTTTCCAAATTTTGAGGACAAACAATACACTTTAGTGCAAAATTTTCTAATGCAAAGTTGTAGAGCACCAAATTTCCTTTAACTTTTTTTCGAATTTCCCATAGTTTCGCCGCTAGAGGGCGAAAAATATACACATTTAGACTTTTTCCCTTTTGTTTTTATTTTGAAGGCAAACAATGGGCTTTAGTGCAAAGTTGTAGAGCATAAAATTCCCTACAACTATTGTATCAAACTTTTTTTAAAATTCCCAATAGTTTTCACACCATGATTTTAGGAGATCCTAATTGTAGCATATAATTTGCGCTTATGCCATTATCAACATTGAAATATCAAATGTCTGATTGCTATTTAAAATTTGTTTTATAAATTAATCTAATGCTTAATTTTTTGTAATTAAAATAATCCTATTCTCTACAGCCGATCCGGGAAAGTTCTGAGCTGATACAGCCGATTGTTTTTTAATATAGTTTTATTTAATTTGACCTAATATTATGAATAAATACTAATAAGAAACTTATTCATATTTTTTTTATATTAACATGCTCATTTTACAATGGGCCAAATCTAATTAGCTAGATATTCAAATCACTTTTATTATCATAATTCCTTTATATGTATATTTCTTATCTGGAAAAGTATAATTATAAAAATTAGCGGCGTGTTTATTTAATTTTAATATATGTTTGAACTAAAAAAATATTATCGTTAATTAAATAAATTTGGAAATTACTTATACAGTATGATTTTGTCGTTAAAAAATTGCTAAGCAGAGACGACTACGAAACGAGCAAACTGGATAAATTTCATTGGAATATTATCCAGAAAATACCAAATAATTCATATTTCTTTTAAAATTAATAATATTAATCTTTCAGTTCATACTAATGTCTATTATTGTATATTTTAAAATCTAAAAATAGATTTAAACTCAACACAAGAGTTATTCCGTCTTTCTCTCAGACGTTTTTTCTGTCTACTTTCAAAATACCGTTAACGAAAACAAAATACATAATCGACCGTTGCTATGCAAGCAATATTATTGTTCTCTCATATTATCCCATCATTATAAGAGACAAAAAATATAAATATATTTCTTCCCGCTAAGATTCTGAATTCAAGGCTATTTGGATACCACGTATCATGTTTCCTACCAATAAAAAACCTGCAACCCGACTCTCCGCTAAAATTCAGAGCATAATCGCTCTCTCGCTTATCAACTGTACAAGGATGCAGTCGCATTCAATAGAGTAAAAAAGTTTCTTCAAATAATTAAAATGGTGCGTAATTAACCACACCCAAAAAGTTTCTGAGTTTTCGTAATAATAAAAAATGTAAATAGTATTTTACAGTGAGTGAAAGTGATGAGTTATATTTGATTTCGGTTTCATAATTTAAATTAATGTGCCGTTTATTATTTTTCTGTTCATGTTAGTACTTGGAACAAATGGAATAAAATTACATTCCTATTTCAAATACTGTTTTTATTTTGGTTTAACTCCTACCTAAAGAGTTTGGTCCTTCGATGCATATTTAAGAAAATACAAGTCTAGTGTTATTTCAACATTTATGAATACTAATATTCGTAAATCGTTCACAAACAAAAACACTTTTAACATATATATCATACAATATTTTTTCTTCATGCGCCAGTAATAAGTTTTATTTTTTTTTAAATCTCATTTAATGGTTTAATTATCATCATTGGTTGTCTGATTGTCAATATTCTGGTTTTCATTTTTCATAAACTTCTTTCTCTTTTCACGTCTTGTTCCATTCCAGCTTTAATCAGTTCTCTATTTCTTTACACTCACTCGAACTATTCCTCTCTTGCTCCGTTTCTTTTCTTAATTCAGTATTAAATTTCCTGTCTGTCTGGCTGCCTGTCTGTGTGTGTGTGTGACATCTGTCAAACGGAAGTACCACTATCAAAAAATGACAGATGAAATATCTCACGAAATTTGACTTGCGATATGTCATTTGAAAGCTCTTGAAAAACTCTATTCACAACAGTCAAAATTATTTCTCTGTCACCTGTCAAAAATAAAAAAATGTCAAAATTTGAAACTTAAACATTAAATTTCTGAAAAAGTATTCGTGGATACTCGTCAGGGAAGTTTTGGGGCGACACAACCGTCTTTTTTTTTTTACTTTTTTGGCATTATTTATTTTGTCTCTTTTTTGCTTTTTTCGGTATTTTTTTTTATTCTTTTTCCTTTATTGCCCATTTTTTGGCTTTATAATAAGGCTATTTCTTTTTGCCTTTGTTGTGCCTTTTTTACCATTTTGTTTTTCTTTTGCCATGTTTTGCCTTTATTTTACCCTTTTTTTGTTTTTTTTTGCTCATTTTACTTTTTTCTTTTTTTAGCTTTTTTATCCTTTTTATGTTTTTGCCTTTTTTGAATTTGTTGGACTCGACTTTTTTTTGCTTTTTAATACCCTTTATCGCCTTTTTACCACTTTTTGGCCCTTTTTTTGCTTCAAAAAAAAATTGTCATTTTTGGCCCTTTTTGAACTTTTTTTGCCTTTATTTTTTCTTTATTTGCCTTTTTTGAAGTTTTAAAATTTTTTTTAACCTTTTTAGTCTTTCTTGAAATTTTTTGCCTTTATTTTGTCTTTTTTTACATTTTTAAAAGTTTTTAAATTTTTTTTATTACTTTTTTGGCATTTTTTGTCATTTTTTAATTTTTTTTTTACTTTTTTGCCGTTTCTTTCCGTTGTTTTGCCTCTATTTTGTTTTTTAACTTTTTTACCTTTTGGCGTTTTTTGCTTTTTCCCTTGTCTTCTTTTTGTACTTTTTGTTGTTTTTTTTTTAACCCTTTTTCCTTTGTTTGCCCATTTTTATTTTATTAAGCCTTTTTTCCTTCTTTATTTTTCCTTTTGTTACCATTTTTGCTTTTTTTTTGCATTTTTTGACCCTTTGCCAATTTTCACAAATTGTATTTAGATTTTTATGCTATTTTTAATTGTTGCTTATTTTCACTCTTTTTACTTTCCGAACAACAGAGTTGTATAGAAGGAAAGTATTGCGATCATGATATTTTGACCATACCCAGATTTTAACGGATCTTTACGTTTTGAGGTCACCTGAATCCATTTATACCATTTTTAGCATGATGTCTGTCTGTGTGTGTGTGTGTGTCTGTGTGTCTGTGTGTGAACACGATAGCGTCTAAACGGCTTAACCGATTTAGATGAAATTTTATATACATATTTAGGGTAACAAGGAGACGACCTGTATAGATTTTGGAGTTAATCGGACAACCGGAAGTGACAGTTGCTATAAGTGATGACGTCATTACCTAACAAGATGACAATAAAGTTTTACACATATATTTTTTATACGTTTAATTTCGAATGTTTAAAATTTTCAAAAACTTTTGCCATTGTTGCCAGATTTATGAAAAAGTAATTTTTTTTCATATTTTTCTTAAATAACCAAAATAATGCATTTTTATGAAAAATTACAAGATACGAAAGTTGTAGAACATAAAATTTTCTACACATTTTGTCATTACCGGTTTTTTGAATTCCTCATAGTTACGCCGCTAGAGGGCGTGAAAAAAATTTATATAGACATTTTTGTGACTTTTTTAGATTTTAAGACAAAATTATGGATTTTTATAAAAAATTACATGGGATCAAAATTGTAGAACATAAAATTTTCTATAAATTTTGTCTTAACTATTTTTTCAAGTTGCGCATAGTTTCGCCGTTAGTTTTTATTTTAATTTTTATCTTTATTAAATTATTATTTTTCAGTTAAATTTTTATATTAAAAACTTAAAAAAAATATCTTTAAATTTGTAATAATTAATTTTATAATTGTAATTTTTTTCAAAATTTTATTACAAAAATTTTGGAATTTTTAAAAAATTGGCTAAGAAATTTAAGATTATATTACGATTTTTAAACTAAATTGAATAACTTCAAAAATATTAAAGTTATTGAAATGTGATTTTCACCATTCGAAAGATAATATAAAACTCTAAATTTTAAATGCATTTTAGTTTCTTAAAATTTAGAATTGTAATTATTACAGCCAAAATTAAGAATTTTTTTAAATTTTTTTGTAATTTCGTTTTGTCAATAAGTATAAAATAAATGAAAAAATTAAATAGCATATCCGAAAAGGATCCAAAAGTACTATGTGTGTAAATTATTGCATAATTTTAATATAGTATTTGTAAAAGTTATAGCAAAAAATGAAAAAAGTTAAAACAATTCAAGCTAACCCATGAATTTTTGAAAAAAAATTTGATTTTTTTTTAGTTTTTTAAACTAAATTTATTAATGCATTTTGATCCAAAAAACTAAAAAAAAGGTCTGTTTCCCATTTTGAATAAAATTGAATGAGATATTAATTATTTATTGATTTTAAAATTATTTACAAATAGGTTTTAATTGTTTTAAGGTTAAAATTAATATTAAAAATTTTAAAAAAATTACCCTTAAATTTGTAGTAAAAAACTCTATAATTGTGATTTTTTTCAAAATTTTATTCAAAAAATTGTAGAATTCCAAATTTTTTTTTTGTAATTTAATAAAAGTTTAAAAGAAATTGAATAACTTTAAAAATATTAAAGATATTAAAATGGGATTTATAAAATTCGATAGGTAATATAATTAATGTATTTTAATGCAGAAAAACTAAAATAATCGATTAAACAATTACTTTACTAGGAGTGTTCGGAAAGTTGGGTGGGATTACCCCCTCATTTTTTATTATCGTTTTATTTTTTGCCGAACCGAAATTTAGCAATTCTTTATCATTTTAAACAATTTTTTTGCCTTTTTTGAACTAATTCGTTACCTTGTTGCCATTTTTAGTAAATTTTGCAGTTTCTTATTTTAATTAATTTTTGAGTATTTGTGCACTGTTTACCTATTTTTATTTTCCAGCAATTTACTTCATTTTTATATCATTTTCCCATTCAGGAATTTTGTATTTGGTAATTAAAATAATCATATTCGCCACAACCGAGCCGGGAAAGTTCTAGGGTGACACAGCCGATTTTTTTACCTTCTTTTCTTTACAACATACAATCAGTCAATCGGAGATCAATTTTTCCAACCATTTCTTCGGTCTCTTTTGCAGCCCTTTCCTTTATTTTAAGAACTTCTTAAATCCTCTCACACAACCCTTTCCACCAAACGCAACCCAATTATTTTTCCGATTTATTCAATTTTTTCCTATTTTTTTTTGTCTTTTTTTTTCCGATTTATTCAATTTTTTCCTATTTTTTTTTGTCTTTTTTTCCGATTTTTTCCACTTTTTTATTTTTTTTTCAGTTTTTTTCAACTTTTTCCAATTTTTTACCATTTTTCTGTTAACTTTTTCTAATATATTTCCCCCCATTTTCTAACTTTTTCCGATTTATTTATTTTTTTCCTATTTTTTTCGTTTCTTTTATGTTTTTTCCACTTTTTTATTTTTTTTCAGTTTTTTTCATCTTTTTGAAATTTTTTACGTTTTTTCTATATTTCTGTTACTTTTTCTAATATATTCGCCCATTTCCTAACTTTTTCCGATTTTTTTTGTCTTGTTTTTTTTCCGATATTTTCAATTTTTTTACTTTTTTCCAATTTTTCATGTTTTTGACTATTTTTCTATATTTCTCCATTTTCTTTTACTTCTTCTAATATATTTCTCCCCATTTTTTCTGCTTTATTCAATTTTTTCCGGTTTTTCCGATTTTTTCATCTTTCAACTATTTTTTCAATATTTTTCCCACATTCTAGTATTTTTTCTGTTTTTCGGTTTTTTTTTTACAATTTTCTCCAATTTGTTTCTTATATTTACCTAGTTTTTGCAAATTTTCTACAATTTTTTCCTAATTTATTCAAAAATTTTCGGCTGTTTTTTTAATTATTTTATTGTTTTCTCTATTATTTCTTTTTTCTTTGTTCGGCTTCTTTCTGATTTTTTTCGATATGTTACCAATTTTTACCAGTCGTCCTCTAATTTACCTCCCATTTTCCTACCGTTTTCCACCATTTGGACTTTCCCGACCCAACTCCGCGAGAAGGGAAAAATTAATATCTAACCATAAAATAAATAGAACATTTCTAATTCAAAACTTTATTCAAATAATAAAATACATAACCATATGTTGTGTCAAGACACACAAAATATCCATCTTTAAAAATTTTGTCAACTTTCTTAAATATGGTCTCTGTGTCATCACTTTACAATAAACATATTAAAAATAAAAAAATAATTAAAAGTTGAAACTAATAAATTACGAAAAAGTAAAACATTTTTAAAATTATGACCTATTTGTGCATTTATTAATAACATTTATCTTTAAATATACAATGTGCATAACAAGATTATTATGCTTGGTGCGGAAAGAGGTAAGAAGAATCTTTTTTTATATCATGAAATATTAAACAAATTATACAAATATTTTCCAAAAAGATTGATTAAAAGCATTTTTGTTTATGATAAATATTTTCCTTTTTATAAACAATAAATATTTCAAGACATTATATCAGATTTTAAATTAATTTCTTTCCTACCTCTGAGAATAAGTGCAGGCCTTTTTTCGCCTAACAATTTAATTGGCCCTACTTTTTGTTTCTACTTCTAATTATCATTGTTATACTGTTCAGGAAGAACATATGAAATATCATCCCATGGGTGTCTGTATAATCCTTGTTTAAGCCTTTTCTGATCCATATAATGGCCAATGAATCCTATCGACCTGCCAAGAACGAATAACGAATTAATAGCTCCAATATCGATGTATTCTTGCGCTTCTTCTCTTGTAAAACTACCGCAATTTCTTAACATATCAACAAAGGCACATGCTATGACACCATCAACGTTCAGGATCAAATTGGGTTTTTTACTTGTCGTGATTTTTTCTACTTCAAGGGCATATTGAAGAAGTGGCGTAGCGGGAAAATTGGCCATAACAAATTCCTTTACTATTGTGACACGTTGATCAGGATTGTTGATTGATTTCACTCTGTGACCGATACCCATTATAAGTTGGCCCTTGTTCCTCATTGCGTTGACGAATTCAGCTGGATGCATACCTAAAAAAAAAAAACAAATTTCATTACACCACAGCACGTTATAGTTTTCATAACTAATTTTAAGACGGAATTATCACCCCACGGTTTTCATTACAAAAACTATTAATTAACTAAATGTTCGATAGATGGTGATGAGATGTACTTCTTGGGCAAGGGCGTTGTCTGAATAAAGAATAGTCATGTAACCTTATGGACTAAAAATTTAACACTTTTTTGTAGTGTTGGACCAAACGTATAGATGGCAAACACATGTTTTGGACCAAACGTTTAGATGGCGCTGCCCGCTGGTGTTTTTTGATGAAATTTAAGAAGAAAACTGTTTTCGCTCAAATTTAAAAAGAAGAAAACTGTTTTCCAGACAATTTTTAGCATTGGGTTGGTTGGCTGGCTGTTTTCTGATGACTAACAAGGTTGCCAAAATATAAAAAAATTCCCATTTTATATGGATTATCTGTGAAATTGGGCAATTTTTTACAAACGAGAAGACAATGAGACTTTGTAGGTAATATATATATATATATTTTCATTTTACATTTGCATCTATTCAGGATCTAATAAAATGAAATTTAAAACTGTTTTGTGAGGATTTTAAAGATTTTGTTAAAAAAACATTGAATTTGACAAATGAGAGTTGACAACCTTGCTACCTGGTTTTTGTTGTTAAAAGATCTATTTTTAGAATAAATAAATAAACAAAAAACTTGGTATCTACAGATTTTGTAAACACACAAATCCATGATTTTTAGTTTTTTAGAGTCTGCATATACAGGGTGTTATTGAAATACACGTACATATTAAAACTGGGTATTGCGCAGATCCCCACTGAATGTAGAAAAATATTATTTTTTAAAAATACCCCTTATTAAGGGAGTTATTAATTTTTGAAAATTAATTCTAAAACAAACGTACTTCACTGATATGTTGAGGATGACCTATATAAATTAGGTTTATAGTAAATGGGCAACACCGTTTCCTCCGCATTCCCCATGTTAAATCCCATAAGAAATCGCTAAGGTTAAAAATAGCGAAATTGGCTCTAAAAGTGGTGGGGGGTAAAATGCAATGTGCGCATGCGCTACGTTATTGGATAGCTAATGCCAGGAGGAGTTAGGGAAAAATAACGAAAAAAATCTCAACTACCCCGTTCAACCCCCCAACTACCCCGTGTTTACGTAAAAATTGATACAATATATCATGTGACACATCGTTGAATAGGTCTTTACGTGTAGAGTAAGCGAAAAATATGAAAAAAATTCCAACTACCCCTGCTCAACCCCCAACCTACCCCGTGTTTACGTAAAAATATATCATGTGTCATATCGTTGAATAGGTCTTTACGTGTAGTTTAAGGAAAAAATATGCAAAAAATCCCAACTACCCCCCCCCCCAACTACCCCGTACGGCAAAATATCGTGGTAAAGGATAAATATTTACTTTCCCGCTATTGCGATATATGTAATGGCAAGATTTGGGTGGGTCAAACGGCATTATATTTGAAATATAATGTAAAATAATTACATGTCAAAAAATACTGTGTAGAAGAAACGTCAAAAGGGCCTTAGCTTATATTTCCGTTACTATTGGTCCGATTTAAACGCGGGAAACGGCAGTGTATTTTAAATGTGCCGTATAATAAATTCGTAAAGAAAAAACATGCGCAGTACGAAAGCCAAAAGGACCGTAGTGAATATATCCGTTACTATTGGTCCGATTTAAACTCGGGAAACGGAATTGTATTTTAAATGTGACGTATAATAAACACGTAAAGAAAAAACATGCGCAGTACGAAAGCCAAAAGGACCGTAGTGAATATCTCTGTTACTATTGGTCCGATTTAAACGCGCGAAACGGAAGTGTATTTTAAATGTGACGTACAATAAATACGTATAGAAAAAACATGCGCAGTACGAAAGCCAAAAGGGCCTTAGCTTATATCTCCGTTACTATTGGTCCGATTTAAACGTGGGAAACGGCAGTGTATTTTAAATGTGACGTTTAATAAATACGTAAAAAAAAACATGCGCAGTACGGAAGCCAAAAGGACCGTAGTAAATATCTCCGTTACTATTGGTCCGATTTAAACGTGGGAAACGGCCGTCTATTTGAAATCTACCATATAATTAATACGTATAAAGAAATCCTGCGGAGAAGAAACGTCGAAAGGGCTTTAGCTTATATCTCCGTTGCTATTGGTCCGATTTAAACGCGGGAAACGGCATTGGCTCAAAACGTGGTGGGGGAAAAAATGAATGATACATCATAGGTGTCAATTAAGGAACAAATAGTCATAAAATCCCAACTACCCCCTCTAACCCTCAACTACCCCGTATTTACAGGAAAATTGATAAAATAGCTAATACCACAAGGAGTAAGGGAAAAATAAGTATAAAATCCCAACTACCCCCTTCAACCCCACAGGCTAGACAAATGAATGAATCGGGACGAGCGGCCCCTCGCTGAATAGAAGATGTAGATGAACGAAAAATTCTCATATACAGGGTGTATATACAGGGTGTGTCAAAAAGTAGCATTTACTGAAAAATCAATTGAGACCTTGTCATTTTCCACTATAATATATCAGTGTTGATGCTTTCGCACAAAAAAAAAGCGTTACCAACTGCCCCTTAGTCTATAATTGTTGCCAACATGATAGTTTCCCTCTACGCTGAATAGAAGAGTCGATGAACGAAAAATTCTCATATACAGGGTGTGTCAAAAAGTAGCATTTACTAAAAAATCAATCGAGACCTTGTCATTTTCCACTATAATATATCAGTGCTGATACTTTCGCACAAAAAAGCGTTACCAACTGTCTCTTAGTCTATAATTGTTGCCAACATGATAGTTTCCCTCTATTTCACACATGTGTTAAGTTCAGTTAAGTTTTTTACTTTCCCGCTACCAACCTATCACTTATTATATTTTATTGCGATATACCGGATGACAATGAAACTAGGGCCATGCTTATATCTCCTTCAGTTTTCAACCGATTGAAATAAAATTTGGTACACAGATATGAGATACAAATTTTGATTACCAGACGTATAAAAACAAAATGGTCTACTTCCGGTTTCGTCAGAAATGTCACTAATTTCGATTTTTTTAATAAAACACCCTGTATATTTTATGTTTTTCGGATTCTACGGCTCAAATTTCATACGACAGTGTTGCCAAATTTTTCAAAAAATTCAAATTTCAGTTTTTTTTTTTTTTTTTTTTTTTTTTTTTTTTTTTTTTTTTTTTTTTAGCACAGGAGGTCTTGATCGGATTAAAGTCTATCTTTAGATTTGAACAAAAAGAAAACGGTACATAATGTATATCGTTGAATTGGTAATTAAATTGTATATCAATTTGCAAGATGGCCCTCGATAGCTACCATTTGAAAAAAAAAAGGATTTATTCCTTAAAAAGGAATTCAGAAAATTTAAATTACTGCTATAGGATTTGTTATTGATCTTATCGATGAAATGACTATTATTATGAATTACTGAGTCAGTTAGAATATATTTTTACCGGATCAAGGCTAAAAAAAAAACAAAATCCGAGGGTGATTAGTTGGTACATTAATTGAAAACACTGGCCATCATTAACTTTAATATTATTATTATTTGTGCACATACCTCTCCGACTAAGATAAAATCTTGTGTATAAAAATGTTTCAATAAAAAAAACTTTCTCGGCATATTTCTTTAGCGCTATAATATTTAAATTTCTGTCATTTCATAATTTACCAACATTGTACTTTTTCGAAATATAAAGGAGAACACTGTTGCCAAAAAGTTTCTTTCCCACTATAATATTTTAATACAACGTTACGAACATAGTACATTCTCGTCATATTTCTTTCGCGCTTACTATTTAAATTTCTGTCATTTCATATTTTACCAACATTGTACTTTTTCGAAATATAAAAGGAGAACACTGTTGCCAAAAAGTTTCTTTCCCACTATAATATTTTAATACAACGTTACGAACATAGTACTTTCTCGTCATATTTCTTTCGCGCTTACTATTTAAATTTCTGTCATTTCATAATTTACCAACATTGTAGTTTTTCGGAATATAAAGGAGAACACTGTTGCCAAAAAATTTCTTTCCCGCTATAATATTTTATTACATTTAATTTTGTTATCAACTGATATAAAAAATATCAACCAAACCATAGCAAAACCGCAGTAGGTATCTTCATAATTCGAATTTTTTTTAAAAAATATATCGCTAGATTTGAAATTATTTCAGGATAAATCGTTCGTAAAGGTCCCTATCATTTTATAGGCCATAAAAATATTGACATTTATTATCATTATTATTATTATAAAATAATTTTTATATTGAAAAATAATCCTATTTCAAATGCATGCTTTACCACAATCAGCGATAAGAATTTTACCGTTTATATGAAATTAGTCGGAGAGGTATGTGCATAAATAATAATAATATTAAAGTTAATGATGAAAAGTTGCCAGTGTTTTTAATTAATGTACCAACTAATCAAACGAGGAACAAGTTGAAACTCATATTTCAAGATAGAACTGAGGGTGATGTTGATGTGTGACAACCCATTTTAACAGCCGATATTGATTTAAGAAATATTGACAAGCAAACAGCTTTATTATGGAATAATAATAAAATCATTTAAAATGACATATTCTATGAAAATAAATGAATAGAAAATATACAAGGTGTTTAAGTAAAAGTCATATATTAATAAGCAGTATTTATTACTTTTAGACGTTTCATCCGCGACATCCTCTTCAGCGTTCACCTGATCTCTAAAAATAGATATTTAAATGTGAATTGACGTGATGAAAAGAATTGCCTAACATGGACTTACACCAAATGGTCTATCATGTTCGAGGTCAGCATCCCCGAACTCTGATAATCTAAAATATATTTAAATTAAAAAATACAAAAACCGAATTTTAATTCGTAAAAATTAAACTTTTTTTTGTTCAAAATGAAATAAAATAATTAATATAAAACTTAACTTTTTTTAGTTGTAAAACGAAATAAAATAATTAATAAAAAGTCGCAAAATGAAATAAAATAATTAATTAAAAATCGAAAAATATATTTAACAAATAAAAAAAATAAAAGAAAACAGAATTTTAATTCGTAAAAAATTAAACTTTTTTCCAAAATGAAATAAAATAATTAATATAAAAAAATTAACTTTTAAGTTATAAAATGAAATAAAATAATTAATAAAAAGTCGCAAAATATATTCAATTTAAAAATCCAAAAACAGAATTTTTAATAGGTTAAAAATAAACTTGATAGTTCAAAATGAAATAAAATAATTAATATAAAAAAAATTAACTTTTTAGTCGAAAAATGAAATAAAATAATTATAATAAAATCGCAAATTTTATTCAAATTAACAAAAAAAAAATTAATAAAAAAATCGCAAAATATATTCAAATTAAAAAATACGAAAACCGAATTATAAATCGTTAAAAATAAACTTTTCAGTTCAAAATGAAATAAAATAATTCATTAAAAATCGAAAAATATATTTAACAAATAAAAAAAATAAAAGAAAACAGAATTTTAATTCGTAAAAAATGAAACATTTTTTCCAAAATGAAATAAAATAATTAATATAGAAAAAATTAACTTTTAAGTTATAAAATGAAATAAAATAATTAATAAAAAGTCGCAAAATATATTCAATTTAAAAATCCAAAAACAGAATTTTTAATAGGTTAAAAATAAACTTGATAGTTCAAAATGAAATAAAATAATTAATATAAAAAATTAACTTTTTAGTCGGAAAATGAAATAAAATAATTAATATAAAATCGCAAAATTTATTCAAATTAAAAAAAAAAATTAATAAAAAAATCGCAAAATATATTCAAATTAAAAAATACGAAAACCGATTTTTAAATCGTTAAAAATAAACTTTTTAGTTCAAAATGAAATAAAATAATTCATTAAAAATCGAAAAATATATTTAACAAATAAAAAAAAATAGAAGAAAACAGAATTTTAATTCGTAAAAAATTAAACTTTTTTTTCCAAAATGAAATAAAATAATTAATATAAAAAAAATTAACTTTTTAGTTATAAAATGAATGAAGTAAAATAAAACTTACGAAACATATCCCTCGTCTTCCAAATACTCTTCCAAAAACAAAAGTAGACCAAAATCGTCACCAAAAAAAAAAAACATGACACAAATCTCGTAGGTTAAAAAACTTTCGGTAGACTTACAAATCCGTTTTTAAATGCACTAGTCGTAGAAAAAATCTGCAGTTTTATAATGCACTTTGTTGCGGTAATTGTGATAAAATCATAAAACCGTATCAGGATGGATTCTGACCGCAATCATAGAAAATTTCCAAGTTTAAAATAAAATTCATAATTTCTACTTGTGATTAAATCTTAAAGCCGTATCAGGATGGATCCTGACCGCAATCATAGAAAATTTCCAAGTTTAAAATAAAAATCAAAATTTCTACTAAAATACATTAATTATATTACCTATCGAATGGTATAAATCCCATTTTAATATCTTTAATTTTTTTAAAGTTATTCAATTTTTTTTAAAGGTAAATTAAATTTCAAAAATAAAAATTGTGGAATTCATAATTTTTTGAACAAAATTTTTCTACAAATTTAAGGGTAATTTTTTTAAATTTTTAATATCAATTTTAACCTTAAAAAAATAAAACTATTTTTGAATAAGTTTAAAATCAATAAATAATTAATATCTCATTCAATTTTATTCAAAATAGGAAACAGCTCCTTTACTATTTTCATTTATTTTATAGTTATTGATAAAGCGAAATTACAATAAATTTCAAAAATATTCTTTATTTTGGTTATAGTAATTACAATTCTAATTTTTAAGAAACTAAAATGCATTTTTAATTTAGAATTTTATAGTATCTCTGGAATGGTGAAAATCCCATTTCAATATCTTTAATATTTTAGATGTTATTCAATTTAGTTTAAAATCATAATATAATTTTAAATGTTTCTTGGCAATTTTTAAAAAATCCACAATTTTTATAATAAAATTTTGAAAAAAATTATAATTATACAATTAATTATTACAAATTTAAAGATGTTTTTTAAAAAATTTTATATTAAAATTTAACTAAAAAATAATAATTTAATAAAGATAAAAATTGCTTAAAAATTAAAATAAAAACTAGGGGCGAAACTATGCGGAACTCGAAAAAAAGTAAAGACAAAATTTGTAGAAAATTTTATGTTCTACAATTTTGATTACATGTAATTTTTCATAAAAATCCATAATTTTGTCTCAAAATCTAAAAAAGTCAGAAATGTCTATATAATTTTTTCACACCCTCTAGCGGCGAAACTATGAGGAATTAAAAAAAAACGGTAATGAAAAAATGTGTAGAAAATGCCATGTTCTACAACTTTCATATCCTGTAATTTTTCATAAAAATGCATTATTTCGGTAATTTAAAAAAAAAATATGAAAAAAAAAATTACTTTTTGATAAATCTGGCAACAATGGCAAACGTTTTTGAAAATTTTAGTCATTTGAAATTAAACTATAACGTATAAAAAATATATGAGTAAAACTTTATTGCCATCTTGTTTAGTAATGACATCATCACATATAGCAACTGTCACTTTCGGTTGTCCGATTAACTACAAAATCTATACAGGTTGTCTCCTTATTACCCTAAATATGTATATAAAATTTCATCTAAATCGGTTCAGCCGTTTAGATGCTATCGTGTTCACACACACACAGACAGACAGACAACATGCTAAAAATGGTATAAATGGATTCAGGTGACCTCAAAACGTAAAGATTCGTTAAAATCTGGGTATGATCAAAATATCATGATCGCAATACTTTCCTTCTATAGGTACAACTCTGTTGTTCGGAAAGTAATAACAAACGAGAAAACCATTGTTTTTATGCTACCAAGTAGAACTCAAACAGTTAAGATAGGAGTATATGTAAGACGTTTATCCTAGATTTTGGTATTAATCGGCCAACCGAAAGCAACAGTTGCTATAAGTGATGACGTCATTACTAAACAAAAATGGCAATAGAGTTTTACACATATAATGTATTCATTATAGTTTAATTTCGAATGATTAAAATTTTTAAAAACTTTTGCCATTGTTGCCAAATTAAAATTACGGATTATCAAAAGTTGTAGAACATAAACGAACGAAAACGAACGAACGAAAACGAACGTTCGTTTTCGTTCGTTTTTGTTCGTTCGTTTTCGTTCGTTCGTTTTCGTTCGTTCGTTTTCGTTCGTTTATGTTCTACAACTTTTGATAATCCGTAATTTTAATTTGGCAACAATGGCAAAAGTTTTTAAAAATTTTAATCATTCGAAATTAAACTATAATGAATACATTATATGTGTAAAACTCTATTGCCATTTTTGTTTAGTAATGACGTCATCACTTATAGCAACTGTTGCTTTCGGTTGGCCGATTAATACCAAAATCTAGGATAAACGTCTTACATATACTCCTATCTTAACTGTTTGAGTTCTACTTGGTAGCATAAAAACAATGGTTTTCTCGTTTGTTATTACTTTCCGAACAACAGAGTTGTACCTATAGAAGGAAAGTATTGCGATCATGATATTTTGATCATACCCAGATTTTAACGAATCTTTACGTTTTGAGGTCACCTGAATCCATTTATACCATTTTTAGCATGTTGTCTGTCTGTCTGTGTGTGTGTGAACACGATAGCATCTAAACGGCTGAACCGATTTAGATGAAATTTTATATACATATTTAGGGTAATAAGGAGACAACCTGTATAGATTTTGTAGTTAATCGGACAACCGAAAGTGACAGTTGCTATATGTGATGATGTCATTACTAAACAAGATGGCAATAAAGTTTTACTCATATATTTTTTATACGTTATAGTTTAATTTCAAATGACTAAAATTTTCAAAAACGTTTGCCATTGTTGCCAGATTTATCAAAAAGTAATTTTTTTTTTCATATTTTTTTTTTAAATTACCGAAATAATGCATTTTTATGAAAAATTACAGGATATGAAAGTTGTAGAACATGGCATTTTCTACACATTTTTTCATTACCGTTTTTTTTTAATTCCTCATAGTTTCGCCGCTAGAGGGTGTGAAAAAATTATATAGACATTTCTGACTTTTTTAGATTTTGAGACAAAATTATGGATTTTTATGAAAAATTACATGTAATCAAAATTGTAGAACATAAAATTTTCTACAAATTTTGTCTTTACTTTTTTTCGAGTTCCGCATAGTTTCGCCCCTAGTTTTTATTTTAATTTTTAAGCAATTTTTATCTTTATTAAATTATTATTTTTTAGTTAAATTTTAATATAAAATTTTTTAAAAAACATCTTTAAATTTGTAATAATTAATTGTATAATTATAATTTTTTTCAAAATTTTATTATAAAAATTGTGGATTTTTTAAAAATTGCCAAGAAACATTTAAAATTATATTATGATTTTAAACTAAATTGAATAACATCTAAAATATTAAAGATATTGAAATGGGATTTTCACCATTCCAGAGATACTATAAAATTCTAAATTAAAAATGCATTTTAGTTTCTTAAAAATTAGAATTGTAATTACTATAACCAAAATAAAGAATATTTTTGAAATTTATTGTAATTTCGCTTTATCAATAACTATAAAATAAATGAAAATAGTAAAGGAGCTGTTTCCTATTTTGAATAAAATTGAATGAGATATTAATTATTTATTGATTTTAAACTTATTCAAAAATAGTTTTATTTTTTTAAGGTTAAAATTGATATTAAAAATTTAAAAAAATTACCCTTAAATTTGTAGAAAAATTTTGTTCAAAAAATTATGAATTCCACAATTTTTATTTTTGAAATTTAATTTACCTTTAAAAAAAATTGAATAACTTTAAAAAAATTAAAGATATTAAAATGGGATTTATACCATTCGATAGGAAATATAATTAATGTATTTTAGTAGAAATTTTGATTTTTATTTTAAACTTGGAAATTTTCTATGATTGCGGTCAGGATCCATCCTGATACGGTTTTATGATTTTATCACAATTACCGCAACAAAGTGCATTATAAAACTGCAGATTTTTTCTACGACTAGTGCATTTAAAAACGGATTTGTAAGTCTACCGAAAGTTTTTTAACCTACGAGATTTGTGTCATGTTTTTTTTTTTTGGTGACGATTTTGGTCTACTTTTGTTTTTGGAAGAGTATTTGGAAGACGAGGGATATGTTTCGTAAGTTTTATTTTACTTCATTCATTTTATAACTAAAAAGTTAATTTTTTTTATATTAATTATTTTATTTCATTTTGGAAAAAAAAGTTTAATTTTTTACGAATTAAAATTCTGTTTTCTTCTATTTTTTTTTATTTGTTAAATATATTTTTCGATTTTTAATGAATTATTTTATTTCATTTTGAACTAAAAAGTTTATTTTTAACGATTTAAAAATCGGTTTTCGTATTTTTTAATTTGAATATATTTTGCGATTTTTTTATTAATTTTTTTTTTTAATTTGAATAAATTTTGCGATTTTATATTAATTATTTTATTTCATTTTCCGACTAAAAAGTTAATTTTTTATATTAATTATTTTATTTCATTTTGAACTATCAAGTTTATTTTTAACCTATTAAAAATTCTGTTTTTGGATTTTTAAATTGAATATATTTTGCGACTTTTTATTAATTATTTTATTTCATTTTATAACTTAAAAGTTAATTTTTTCTATATTAATTATTTTATTTCATTTTGGAAAAAATGTTTCATTTTTTACGAATTAAAATTCTGTTTTCTTTTATTTTTTTTATTTGTTAAATATATTTTTCGATTTTTAATGAATTATTTTATTTCATTTTGAACTGAAAAGTTTATTTTTAACGATTTATAATTCGGTTTTCGTATTTTTTAATTTGAATATATTTTGCGATTTTTTTATTAATTTTTTTTTTGTTAATTTGAATAAAATTTGCGATTTTATTATAATTATTTTATTTCATTTTTCGACTAAAAAGTTAATTTTTTTTATATTAATTATTTTATTTCATTTTGAACTATCAAGTTTATTTTTAACCTATTAAAAATTCTGTTTTTGGATTTTTAAATTGAATATATTTTGCGACTTTTTATTAATTATTTTATTTCATTTTATAACTTAAAAGTTAATTTTTTTATATTAATTATTTTATTTCATTTTGGAAAAAAGTTTAATTTTTTACGAATTAAAATTCTGTTTTCTTTTATTTTTTTTATTTGTTAAATATATTTTTCGATTTTTAATTAATTATTTTATTTCATTTTGCGACTTTTTATTAATTATTTTATTTCGTTTTACAACTAAAAAAAGTTAAGTTTTATATTAATTATTTTATTTCATTTTGAACAAAAAAAAGTTTAATTTTTACGAATTAAAATTCGGTTTTTGTATTTTTTAATTTAAATATATTTTAGATTATCAGAGTTCGGGGATGCTGACCTCGAACATGATAGACCATTTGGTGTAAGTCCATGTTAGGCAATTCTTTTCATCACGTCAATTCACATTTAAATATCTATTTTTAGAGATCAGGTGAACGCTGAAGAGGATGTCGCGGATGAAACGTCTAAAAGTAATAAATACTGCTTATTAATATATGACTTTTACTTAAACACCTTGTATATTTTCTATTCATTTATTTTCATAGAATATGTCATTTTAAATGATTTTATTATTATTCCATAATAAAGCTGTTTGCTTGTCAATATTTCTTAAATCAATATCGGCTGTTAAAATGGGTTGTCACACATCAACATCACCCTCAGTTCTATCTTGAAATATGAGTTTCAACTTGTTCCTCGTTTGATTAGTTGGTACATTAATTAAAAACACTGGCAACTTTTCATCATTAACTTTAATATTATTATTATTTATGCACATACCTCTCCGACTAATTTCATATAAACGGTAAAATTCTTATCGCTGATTGTGGTAAAGCATGCATTTGAAATAGGATTATTTTTCAATATAAAAATTATTTTATAATAATAATAATGATAATAAATGTCAATATTTTTATGGCCTATAAAATGATAGGGACCTTTACGAACGATTTATCCTGAAATAATTTCAAATCTAGCGATATATTTTTTAAAAAAAATTCGAATTATGAAGATACCTACTGCGGTTTTGCTATGGTTTGGTTGATATTTTTTATATCAGTTGATAACAAAATTAAATGTAATAAAATATTATAGCGGGAAAGAAATTTTTTTTCAACAGTGTTCTCCTTTATATTCCGAAAAACTACAATGTTGGTAAAATATGAAATGACAGAAATTTAAATAGTAAGCGCGAAAGAAATATGACGAGAATGTACTATGTTCGTAACGTTGTATTAAAATATTATAGTGGGAAAGAAACTTTTTGGCAACAGTGTTCTCCTTTATATTTCGAAAAAGTACAATGTTGGTAAATTATGAAATGACAGAAATTTAAATATTATAGCGCTAAAGAAATATGCCGAGAAAGTTTTTTTTATTGAAACATTTTTATACACAAGATTTTATCTTAGTCGGAGAGGTATGTGCACAAATAATAATAATATTAAAGTTAATGATGGCCAGTGTTTTCAATTAATGTACCAACTAATCACCCTCGGATTTTGTTTTTTTTTTAGCCTTGATCCGGTAAAAATATATTCTAACTGACTCAGTAATTCATAATAATAGTCATTTCATCGATAAGATCAATAACAAATCCTATAGCAGTAATTTAAATTTTCTGAATTCCTTTTTAAGGAATAAATCCTTTTTTTTTTCAAATGGTAGCTATCGAGGGCCATCTTGCAAATTGATATACAATTTAATTACCAATTCAACGATATACATTATGTACCGTTTTCTTTTTGTTCAAATCTAAAGATAGACTTTAATCCGATCAAGACCTCCTGTGCTAAAAAAAAAAAAAAAAAAAAAAAAAAAAAAAAAAAAAAAAAAAAAAAAATCTGAAATTTGAATTTTTTGAAAAATTTGGCAACACTGTCGTATGAAATTTGAGCCGTAGAATCCGAAAAACATAAAATATACAGGGTGTTTTATTAAAAAAATCGAAATTAGTGACATTTCTGACGAAACCGGAAGTAGACCATTTTGTTTTTATACGTCTGGTAATCAAAATTTGTATCTCATATCTGTGTACCAAATTTTATTTCAATCGGTTGAAAACTGAAGGAGATATAAGCATGGCCCTAGTTTCATTGTCATCCGGTATATCGCAATAAAATATAATAAGTGATAGGTTGGTAGCGGGAAAGTAAAAAACTTAACTGAACTTAACACATGTGTGAAATAGAGGGAAACTATCATGTTGGCAACAATTATAGACTAAGAGACAGTTGGTAACGCTTTTTTGTGCGAAAGTATCAGCACTGATATATTATAGTGGAAAATGACAAGGTCTCGATTGATTTTTTAGTAAATGCTACTTTTTGACACACCCTGTATATGAGAATTTTTCGTTCATCGACTCTTCTATTCAGCGTAGAGGAAAACTATCATGTTGGCAACAATTATAGACTAAGGGGCAGTTGGTAACGCTTTTTTTTGTGCGAAAGTATCAACACTGATATATTATAGTGGAAAATGACAAGGTCTCAATTGATTTTTCAGTAAATGCTACTTTTTGACACACCCTGTATATACACCCTGTATATGAGAATTTTTCGTTCATCTACATCTTCTATTCAGCGAGGGGCCGCTCGTCCCGATTCATTCATTTGTCTAGCCTGTGGGGTTGAAGGGGGTAGTTGTGATTTTATACTTATTTTTCCCTTACTCCTTGTGGTATTAGCTATTTTATCAATTTTCCTGTAAATACGGGGTAGTTGAGGGTTAGAGGGGGTAGTTGGGATTTTATGACTATTTGTTCCTTAATTGACACCTATGATGTATCATTCATTTTTTCCCCCACCACGTTTTGAGCCAATGCCGTTTCCCGCGTTTAAATCGGACCAATAGCAACGGAGATATAAGCTAAAGCCCTTTCGACGTTTCTTCTCCGCAGGATTTCTTTATACGTATTAATTATATGGTAGATTTCAAATAGACGGCCGTTTCCCACGTTTAAATCGGACCAATAGTAACGGAGATATTTACTACGGTCCTTTTGGCTTCCGTACTGCGCATGTTTTTTTTTTACGTATTTATTAAACGTCACATTTAAAATACACTGCCGTTTCCCACGTTTAAATCGGACCAATAGTAACGGAGATATAAGCTAAGGCCCTTTTGGCTTTCGTACTGCGCATGTTTTTTCTATACGTATTTATTGTACGTCACATTTAAAATACACTTCCGTTTCGCGCGTTTAAATCGGACCAATAGTAACAGAGATATTCACTACGGTCCTTTTGGCTTTCGTACTGCGCATGTTTTTTCTTTACGTGTTTATTATACGTCACATTTAAAATACAATTCCGTTTCCCGAGTTTAAATCGGACCAATAGTAACGGATATATTCACTACGGTCCTTTTGGCTTTCGTACTGCGCATGTTTTTTCTTTACGAATTTATTATACGGCACATTTAAAATACACTGCCGTTTCCCGCGTTTAAATCGGACCAATAGTAACGGAAATATAAGCTAAGGCCCTTTTGACGTTTCTTCTACACAGTATTTTTTGACATGTAATTATTTTACATTATATTTCAAATATAATGCCGTTTGACCCACCCAAATCTTGCCATTACATATATCGCAATAGCGGGAAAGTAAATATTTATCCTTTACCACGATATTTTGCCGTACGGGGTAGTTGGGGGGGGGGGGGTAGTTGGGATTTTTTGCATATTTTTTCCTTAAACTACACGTAAAGACCTATTCAACGATATGACACATGATATATTTTTACGTAAACACGGGGTAGGTTGGGGGTTGAGCAGGGGTAGTTGGAATTTTTTTCATATTTTTCGCTTACTCTACACGTAAAGACCTATTCAACGATGTGTCACATGATATATTGTATCAATTTTTACGTAAACACGGGGTAGTTGGGGGGTTGAACGGGGTAGTTGAGATTTTTTTCGTTATTTTTCCCTAACTCCTCCTGGCATTAGCTATCCAATAACGTAGCGCATGCGCACATTGCATTTTACCCCCCACCACTTTTAGAGCCAATTTCGCTATTTTTAACCTTAGCGATTTCTTATGGGATTTAACATGGGGAATGCGGAGGAAACGGTGTTGCCCATTTACTGTTTATTTACCTATTTTAAAGATCAGCAGTAATTAATATGCAAGTTTTTGTCAGATGATAAGAAAACTAGTCTTGTAAGAAATAACCATGTTGCCAAGATTTTCGAATTAATTTCTATTTCCGAAGACTGGTTTTTACTACCCTCGTTATCAAAAAACTAGAATATTTGATAAATGATTGTTTTTAAACTATACATTTTTGAAACTATAGATTATTAAAATTTTAGTTGATTTACGAATCTGGCTAACACGAGCGCGTCGTTTCCAAGTTGGTAAAAAGTGTTGTTACGATTACTTTTAAATATTTTTTTACGATGCCACTATTTACGAATATTGAACTAACCGATATAGTGCTGGTTTATGGGGCAGCTGGAGAAAATTCTCGGCAAGCACAAATCCTGTATCGCGAACGGTTTCCAAATCGGAGAATTCCGGACTGTCGTACGTTTATTTCAACTGTTCAGCATCTAAGAGACCATGGAAAATTTGAGAGTGTCAATGCAGATCGAGGGAGAACAAGAACACAAAGAACATTGGCGGCCGAAGAAGAAATATTGGAAGCTGTTGAAAACCGGCCTCAATTAAGTTGTAGAAGACTAGGTCTTGAAATTGGAGTGTCCTCATTTCATTTGTTGTGTGGCGGACACTTAAAGAACAAGGTTTACATCCTTATCACATCCAAAAGGTCCAGGCCTTATATCCAGGTGATGAAGAAAAGAGAGTGGAGTTTTGTGAATGGATGATTCAAAAATGTGTTGATATTCCTGATTTTCTAAAAATATTATTGTATACTGACGAGGCTTCATTCACTCGTGATGGCGTGTTCAATATGCACAATACGCATATTTGGAGTGATGAAAATGCTCACGCCATTAGGGTAACTGGCCATCAAAGAAAATTTTCAATAAATGTTTGGGCTGGCATAATAGATCAGTATTTAATCGGGCCTTATGTTCTCCCGAACAGATTAAATGGGCCAGGATATCTCCACTTTTTAGAAGATATTTTGCCAGTACTCCTAGAAGAGATACCGTTACAATTAAGGCAACGGATGTGGTACCTACTAGATGGCGCTCCTCCTCACTTTGATTTAAACGTACGGCAGTTTTTGAACATTAGATTTCCTCAAAAGTGGATAGGCAGAAATGGACCTACTAAGTGGCCTCCGATATCTCCGGACTTAAATCCATGCGATTTCTTTTTGTGGGGTCACATGAAACAACTGGTTTATAATGAATCTATTAATAGTGTTGAACAATTAACCAATAAAGTTAATGCGGTAGCCGAGGAACTACGACAAAATCCAAGACTAATTTCTAATGTTCAAAGTTTTTTGGAAAGACGATTGCAAGTGTGTGTAAATAATAATGGACGGCATTTTGAACAATTACTCTAATAAACTTTATTTTGAATTAATTGGTTTTGCTACGGCAACAGTGCAATTTCTATACGTAAGTTCAATATCGATTTATTTTACTTCTTTAAATATGGAAACTGGTAGGTCGGAAAAGGGGACTCTTCCCCAATATTTAAATTTTAGAATTTGAAGTTAAAATTGGTGCCAATCGTTTTTGGTCATTACATACTATTCCCCATTTTAATATGTACGTGTATTTCAATAACACCCTGTATATTTTAGATTATTTAATAAATTATCGGCCTCAATTTACTGAAATTATATTCACCCAAACAAAAAAAAAATGTGGTAGGTAATTTTTAAACAAAAAAATCTACTTCTAGGTTTTTATTTATTATTTTTTCTGATTTCTACTGATCCCAAGTGACCATCTATGTCGCTGTGATATAGTATTTAAAGATAGAAAAGGGATTATTACTACATAGTGCTTTCTGTATCTCTGCTACGTTTCCAAGACAAAACATGTTTCATATTTAATGCAAACATATAGATACTATGTAAATACTTTGTAGCAGTTACGTAGTACTTCTACATAACATTGAAGTAGATTTTTTACCTTATAGCGATAATTCATATTGAGAGTGAAAAGAGAGTATTATTACGTAGTTTAGATACGTAGTTGTTACGTTCACATACAGAGAACAGTTCCCTATTTGATTAATAGAAAAAGGAAAAGAAGAATATCGAGGTTATGTCAGCAACGAGATGTGAGGCGAGCTGTGGCGCAAATCTGTGAAGTATTTCTGTTTTTTGCGTGTTTACTGTGCTGTTTATAAAAGTAGAAAGCTAGGTGCTAAATAGAGTGCATTAGTTCTCATTTTTGTTGCATAGGTATGTATGTAATCTACTATTTTTGACCAAAGCATAAGAAACACTGAATGTTACAAATAAACTAAACAGTGTTTAATAATAGTGGCCACCTTTTAGTTTTGTCTAAAATTGACACTTTCAAAATTACTTTTGTAGCTTTTGAGATAAACCACACCCTGTATGATTAAGTACATAGCCTTCTGACGAAAATTATTATTAATAACAATTATTTTACTTATCACATTCACTATCTCCCAATTGCAGGCAATTGATGCATGCTGCTAGGACATGTATGTATATAGAGGGTGTTTCTAAATTAATACGAAAAATTTTCATAGGAGATTCCTCTTTGAATATTAGAAGGTTTTTTATATTAAAAATCGCAAACTATTAATGAAATCCTTTCAGATGCCGTGTATCATATTCTTAGAAGGAATTTGAAAGAATTGCCGCAGACTGGACCCGTCAAGGGAAGCAGCGAAAACAAAGAGGAGGAAAAACCGAAAGAAAAATAATTTTTATTATATTTATGAAATTAAAATATAATAATTAATTAGGTTTAAGAAGCAGTTTTATTGTTAATATTTTTCTCATTGTAGTATCACCGTAAAACCTTTGTCCTCTAGAGACGTAGTAGACATAAAACTGAAACATCCCTGAGACATAGTTGACACAAAACTGAAACATCTCTGAGACATAACTGCTACAGAGAAGGGACATTATTTGGCGCTTGAGAAAAGAGTTTCGCTCCCTTTTTAGGTAGGACATAGGAGCATCACAGAGATATCTCTGTTATGTTTACGCGCTTTCCTTGTGATATCTCTGTGACAGAACAAGTAACACCGGTGATGTATGTGGAACGTAGTTGCTCTGTAAAATGGTCAATTGGGATATTTTTTCATTTTTTCTGTTTTTTTTCTGATTTATCTCCTTTCTATGTATAATTATTTCGTAGTTTTACCACTTGAGTTTGTTTTTATTATTATTCTTTTTGCCTGCTTATTTAACAAAATATTTTTGCTCTTTACGTTTTTGATCCTGATCCTCATACCTTATTTTTAGACTTCTAAACCCTAAAGCACAGTAAAATGATTATATACAGTATTTGCACTAAGCGACTTTCCCCGGTTCTAATTTTTAATCGACTCGTCGACGTTTGGTATGTGTGCGCAGAAACCGAAAAGCATTTAAAGCTTTGTTGTGGTGATATTTGCAGTGTTGCCAATGTCAACTACATTTTAATATGCTAACAACATTACAAAAGAATCACAACTCTCCTGAAATTATCCGTAACTCAGATAATTATCCTACATTTGGCCACTATGCTTTTCTAGTAGGTTGTAAAAACGAACGAATTGAGCACCACGGAAATCAAAGTGCCGACACCGGAGTGCAAATACTGTAAATACTGTATATAATCATTTTACTGTGCCTAAAGAAAAAGTCTTATAATACGGGTCTGTCTGTCCGTCTGCCCGCATTTATAACTCGGAAACGAAAAGAGATAGAGACCAACGGTAAACGATAATAACCTCAGCATACCTTGAGTAGCTCCCAAATGGATTTTCAGATTTTTCTGACTTCCGGTTTCAAAAATAGCTTTATGACGTGAAATTTAACGCTGAATCGATATTTGAAAACAGATTTTAGACAACTTTTATGCTTCATGACATAATCGCCTTTTTGTTTACAAGTCGTCACGTGCCTGCTAACGCGCAGGCGCTTCTGTTTGACTTGTTCATGTACTTGAGTCTACATTAAAACAAGTCAGAAGCGCCTGCCGTTAGCAGGCACGTAACGACTTCTAAACAACCATTACCTTGAATCATATATATATATATATATATGCTGCGCATCATGTAATATTTCTTTGGTAAAAGAGGGGTAAAGATTGACAGCGTACTCTGAGTCGGGTACTGATTTGACATTGGTTAAAATACGTGGATTCTGATTTCTCATTGGTCAAACCTTGTCGAAATTTTAAAACGACCAATCACTGACTGAGTACACGGTAGACCCCCCCGGGACCTACCAAACAACCCCAACAACACAGGGATATTCTAGGTATGACCTTTTTATGTACCGCGGTACAAGGACATGATTGGGACATCCAGTGAATGTCCCGCAGAGGTTGTCCAGAGGACATCCGATCTGGTATATCCATAGGTTGTCCCTTTCATGTCCCTGGTATTTCTGATATACATTCACATAAGAAATATCGAAACTCATTAAAATATTAATTCAAGATTTAAAGTTCATATTTTAGTTTAAAAATCTTGTTTTCTTTTTATGAAGAAATTGAAAAAAATAGTTCAAGAATTTCTGGGATGTGACTGTTTCGAATTAGCAAATATTGTTAATGCATAATACCTTTAATCTGAATCTCCAAGGATGATACAAATTATACACAAATCTCAATAAAATTTCGTTTCATTTTCGTTTCAGTTCTTTTATCCGGTTTCTGGCTTTGGCAACATTTTTTAGTCTGTCAACAACGTTAACCTCACTTTCCTTAATGTGCACATCTCATTTCTAACTCTTTTTATAGGTAGTAAAAAGATTTGTTGTAATGACGATTTTTGTTTTATATTGTTGATTAGTTAATGTTGCGTATTTTATAGTTATAAAATTGAAATAATAAGTTGAGTTTAAGGTTGGTATAACAATAATCATGGTATCAATGTACTCTTTCCCCTTTTGAATCAGAAACTTGATTGTTCCAATGGGTTATTCAATTCTGAATATTTTCTTTATGTGAGGTTTATATATGGTATATATTAACACAATGGATAGTATAAGGAAGGTATCCTCAAGGCTTGAAAGGAAAAGTAGACTAAAACCAGTGATTTCATATTTGCAGTAAAGTTGTTTTGTATTGAACATCTTTGGATTTAGTTTTTTTCCACATTTTCCAAGAAATATTTCATATTAAATTAATATTGAAAAAAAAACAGAACATTCGAGGTCCTCATATATCCCAATGATGTCCCTGGAACATTCCTAGAGTGCCCCTTTGATGTCCTTTGTTTTAAGTTGGTACATCCCTGGGACATACCAGAAGATCATCCCATATATGTCCTTTTTGTCGGAAAGTAGATGTCCTTGGGACGTCCCTAGTACGTACTATGTCCCAATGATGGATATCCCAGTATCAAATGAAGGACGTCCCTGGGATGTACAGGGGATGTACTTATGTTGTTAGTGAAGTAACTATAATAACACAAGTACATCCCCTGTACATCCCAGGGACATCCATCATTTGTTATTGGGACATCCCTGGGATATCCTTCATTGGGACATGGTACGTACTAGGGACATCCCAGGGATATCTACTTTCCAAAAAAAGGACACATTGGGATGTTTTTCTGGTACGTCCCAGGGATGTATCAAGTTCCATAAAGGACATTAAAGGGACACTCTAGGGATGTTCCAGGGACATCACTGAGATATATGAGGACTTCCTCGAATGTTCTGTTTTTTTTCATGAAATATTTCTTGGAAAATGTGGAAAAATAAATAAATCCAAAGATGTTCAATACAAAACAACTTTACTGTAAATATGAAATCACTGGTTTTAGTTTACTTTTCCTTTCAAGCCTTGAGGATAAAATCACAGAAACGAAAATAAAACGAAATTTTATTGAGATTTGTATATAATTTGTATCATACTTGGAGATTCAGATTAAGGGTATTATGCATTAACAATATTTGCTCATGCGAAACAGTCACTCCCAGAAGTTCTTGAACAATTTTTTTCAATTTCTTGATAAAAAGAAAACAAGATTTTTAAACAAAAATATCAACTTTAAAACCTGAATTAATATTTTAATGATGTTTCTCAAATCTGTTTTCAAATATCGATTCACTTCTGAATGCTTTTTTTAAAACCGGTAGTATCGCTTCCGGTTCTGGTTTGTAAAACCTTGAGCAGTTTTGAAACCGGAAGTCATAAAAATCTGAAAATCTATTTGGGAGCTATTCAATGTATGCCGAGTTTATTATCTTGTCTTTTTCTCTTTTCGGTTTTGAGTTATAAACGCGGACAGACAGACCAGACAGAGCCGTATTATAAGACTTCTCTCTATAAACTTTGGGGTTTAGAAGTCTAAAATTTACCACCACCAATAAAGCGTTTTCTGTTATTTTGCAAACTGTATATTTTAAAAATATTTTAAGAATTGAAAAATTATTCGCAAAGTTTATATTTAATTATAAACTTATTTTTGGAAGAATAATATCTGAAGCGCATTCAGTTCACTAGATTTTTTTGTGTACATATTCAATTCCAACTATATACAGATTTTTTCCTCTTGCAAAAAAAATTAAGTTTAAAAAGTGAAAGTTTTTTCAAACAATGTTCTAAAATCACAAATTCCTCAACCATTGTATAATGTATATGTATATAGACTTCTTTATACAATGCCTCAACCAATACACCTTTTCAGAGTAAGACATCTTGCGGTATTTTTTTGTTTTACGAATTACTTGCTAGAGAGCCATCTAGTGTTTACTAGAAAGAAAAAATAATCTACCTGAGAAGTTGCAAATATTGCCGCCATAAATCTGGTGTGTCGCCACGTACCGATATATATCCGTCTCATCTTTTACTTCTCTGTTTTACTCATGAGGTTGAAAGACTATTCTTTATACAGACAACAATAAGGGTGAGCCAGGTATCATTGCGCATCTGCTTTGCGTTCATAATAAAAGGAGATAGAATTTCCGCCCTTTTTATTTCAACTTGTTAGTTGGTTGTACTCGGTACTTTGTTGTGTCGAAATCTATCCTTCTCTTTCATATGTAAATGATATTTATCTACATTTGTTTCAGTTTTCGTTAAGATTTTTGTGTTAAAATATAAACACAGTTCTATATTTAAATGAATAATGTGTTGCATACTTTGTAGTCGTTGTGTCGTCGTTTGTATTTTGTTGTTTGGTGTTTATTGTTCGGTTTTTGTTATTTATTTAGTTATTTTGTGGAAACATTTTATTTAGAAACTATTTAGTTCTTGTTTAAATTTTATAATGTCTTGTTTTGTAAAGACATGTGGCAATTTTAAAAGACTTTGTGGTAATAAAGATATTTCTTTTCATAAGTAAGTATAATAAGCTTTCTCTAATATTATAAATAAACCACTGCTAACAATTTTAGATTCCTTATTAATCCTGAGAAATGTGAGGTATGGTTAACTGCAATTCAGAGGACACATGAAGAATTTATATTTGTTCTCTCCATTTCGAAACCAGCGACTTTCAAGACGGATTTAATGTTCGTAAATTAAAAAATGAAGCAATTCTTTGTTTAAAAAAGATGTGTTCGAAATTGGCCAATTCTAAGGAGAGCCCGGATAAAAATAAGGGAGAACTTGACAATTCTCCAATAGATCCTGTAAATTCTTATTCTGAAAGTGAATCAAGTGACACAAGAAAAAGGAAACTAATATCGTTAGAACACTCTTATAAGTAAGTTATTCACTGCTGTAAGTATTTAAAAATACATATATTTTTTTCATTTGTTTCTTTTTTCTTTCAGTTTAAGCCCCAGAAAAATAAAAAGGAAGCTTATGGAAAACAAGGCCAAATTAGTTAAAGGAAGAAAACAATTGTACCAAACAAAGCAACATGTTGTGAGGCTGAAAAGAAAGATTGTTTCTTTAAAGGGTCCAAATGAGCTAAGAACAAAAAATATGTTATCTACAGATGCAATTGATCATGTAGGTAAAACTATTGGGAGGCATTCCTAGCTGTATTTTAAGTAGAATGTTAAAATATGGGAAAAAACTCCTCGGCAAAATATGAAGAAGAGTTAAGAGCATTTGCTATTACTCTTCAATTCTACTCTTCTAAAGCATCTAAGGAGTATTTAATTTTGCTTTACACCACCCTAGTACCGTTAGAAAATGGAGTACTGTTGTTGATGGGAAACGCAACTGGGGTTTTGTGGATATTGGTGTTGATATGGAGGATGATGGAGTTCAACAAGCCACTGAGGCATTAGTTTTAATGGTTGTATGCCTAAATTATTCATGGAAATTACCAATCACTAACAGGGGCTGAAAAAGCAAATATTGTTCAAGAGGCCTTGTTCAGGTTATGTGAAATAAATGTGAAAGTTGTAGCTGTTACATGCGATGGACCCCCGGAACATTTTAAAATGTTCGAACATCTAGGATGTGTTCGAACATCTAGGATGTAACTTTCAGCAAATTTATAATCTTCAGACAGCCATTAAAAATCAACAAAATTCACGAACATCTAATACATTTGCCATTTTTGATGTATGTCATATGCTGCAGCTGCTAAGGGTGCATTTCTCGACCCTGATGGCAACACTATAAAATGGGAATATATATAGAAAAGCTGCATACCATTCAACAACAAGAAACTTTGCATTTGACTAATAAATTAGGTCAAAAATACATTGAATGGAAAAAATGTATAATGAAGGTTTATTTGTTTTTTCTTTTTTTAATATATTTAATAAAATAATATTTTAGGTAAATGTTGCAGCACAGACTTTGAGTAACAGTGTAGCAGAAGCCATTATTTTTTTACAAAATGACTTAAATCATGCAGAGTTCCAAGGCTCAGAGGCAACTGTCAAATTCATAAAAATAATTGACAAATTGTTTGACATTTTAAACTCAAGGTTACCATGGGCAAAAGGTCAGAAGGGGCCTTTAAAAATAATTAATGAAATTGAATTTAAACCTTTTTTGGATGATTGGAGTATTTGTTAAATTTACCAGAAATTAATGGAACATCGTTATGGAAAACAAAAAGAAAAACATCTTTCATTGGCTTTGCTATAACTATTAAATCTGTTATTGCAATTTATGATGAATATGTGAAATCCAAAATATTAGATTATCTTTTAACTTATAAATTAAGTCAGGATCACATTGAACTTTTCTTTTGTTCAATAAGGTATGTAAATTTTTTTCATAATTATTTTATTTTAAATAATCTTATTTATATGTTAATTTAAATATTGTTGCATGTCATTAAATTATTAATCACTACAATTCGATTCGTAGGGCGCGAAATGGTTGGAATAACAATCCATCATGTCTACAATTCATGTGGCCCTTTAGAAAATTACTTCTGCATTCAGATTTATCCGATTCCAGTGGTAAAGTGTTGGATGCTACATCAGTTTTGTATATATCTAGTGATCGTGTAAGCAAAAAACAGAGTATATTGGACCAAATAACTCGTAACTGATGTAAGGAAAACCCAGGAAAATGCTGCCACTTATGTAACTGCTTAACAAGTCCATAACTATGATGTACTTCCACATTTTATAGAACTACATGAACAATGGATTAAACGTTGTGACATACATGGTGTTTTTTTAAAAAGTTTCCACTCCCGATTTAGGCTTGCCAATAATTTTTGGCAAAAATGGCTAAACACGTCGATTTTTGATTTGAGGGGGACAAAATTTTTGATAACAAACATCACTCTAACGTCAACTCCCTTCACCCCACGCCCCTCAACTTTAAAATTTAAATGTTCTCCACTTTTAGACAAATATGTTTGTCCGTTTCTACATTTCATATATTTTATTTCTTCTTTTCGTGCTATTTTTTGGTATCCTGGGGGTAATTACCCCCTTTACCCTCACCATATCTACGTCCTTGGCAACGTTAACGTTATTTTAGCGTTTATTTGGTTATTATCACCCAGAGCTAAAATTTCTACCAAGCTTTTATGAACAAAACTACACATTTTTTAAACACTCGACGTACGTTTCGCTAAATATGTTAGCCTCGTCAGGAGTGGTTGATATCCTGATGATGCTAACATGGTTAGCAAAACGTATGACATTTTTTTTATGTGTAATTTTGGTTAGTGGTGATGATCAACATTATTAAAATTCCCAATTCAGGTGTACTGTTCGTCTAACATTGCAAAAGTCGATTTGGAAGTCAATTTTTGGTAACTAAAAAAATGTCCTCTTTTGTCTCAAATGAGGTTTTTTTTTAAGTTACCCCTTATTTTCTCATTTTTGTCATATTTTTCCTCTTCTTTTAAAATTTCCTTTCTTTTCTCTCAATTTCTGTCACTTTTTCCTGAAATTACCCCGTTTTTTTCAAAATTACCCCTCATGTTTTCATTTTTGTATTTTTTCCCTCTTCCTCCAAAATTTCCCCAAATTTCCCCTCTTTTCTTTCAAATTTTCTAACTTTTTTGTCTTAAATTTACCCTCTTTTCTTTCAAATTTTGGCACTTTTTTTCTTGAAATTACCCCGTTTTCCCTTTTTTTTTCTAAAACTATCCATTTTTTCTCATTATTGTCAGTTTTTGTCAAATTTCCAATTTTTTTTACGAAAAATTCACTTTTTTGAGTAATTATTAGTAATGTTAGAAAGGGAGAGGGAGAAAATTGGAAATAAAAAGTTGGGACAAATATTTACATATAAAAAATTTGAAACTAAAAAAGTAGAGGGAAAAAGACTGCGGCGAAAAGTGGAAAAAAAATTAAAGAGGAAAAATTGGTAAAGAAAATATATAAATTATAAAAAATTAGTGAAGAAGTAGAAAAAAGTTTTTGACACAAAGAAATAGGAAATTAGTAAAAAAATGTAGGAGAAAATGTGGAAAAAAGTAAGGGAAAGGATGGAATTAAAAATTAGGGAAACGTGGAAGAAAGTAGGAGAAAAATGAAAAAAAAAGGAAAGAAGTGAAAAAAGTTTAAAGGAGAAAAACTGGAACAAAAAAGATTATCACAAAGAAATTAGGAAAGAATGTAGGAGTAAAAGTGGACAAAAAGTAGTTTAAAGAGTGGAATAAAAAAATTGGGTAAAAAGTGAAAAAAAAATAGTGGAAAGTGAAAAACAATAGGGAAAGAAGTGGAAACAGATTTTAAGGGGAAAGAGAAAGTTATATTTTCTTCTTTTTTTAAATACACAGGTTGGATTTAGATAGTCAAGACTTCTTTTAATAAAATAAATGTAAATAGTGTTATATTTTCTTTTTTTTAAACACAGGTTAGATTTAGATAGTCAAAGACTGCTTTTAATAAAATAAATTAAAATACACAGGTTAGATTTAGATACTTAGTAGATTTTGGTAGTTTATGATCGAAATGTTGGTAGAATACGGTCTATTGCAAACGGTAACACTGATCCGGAATATTTTAACCCCAATAATTTAAATTGATAGTTTGATTCCAATAAGTAAATTACCAAAAAAAAAGAACTTTTCATTGTCAGAAATTAATATTCTTGTAAATTGGAAAAAAATAAAAAAAATCATATTTCGAACTCACCTTTGTCATATCCTTCACTGAATATCTTAGCGGCTCCATCCAAAGCACCTCCGAATCTATCACCAATGGTTAACAGACCGGAAACTAAACTGGATACCAAATCTTTTCCGGCACGAGCGCAAACGATCGTATTGTGAGCGCCAGATACCGCTGGACCGTGATCGGCTGTTACCATTAAGCACATCTCGAAGAATTTGCACACATACGGTGGAAGACATCTTTGGAACCAAAGGAGGGAAATAACTCCACCGATACCTACGTTCTTTTGAAGGACATCTGAAATTGGCATACCTAGAATATAGAAGAAAATTGTGTAAAATTTCATCTAACATATTAATCATAATGTTAATATAAACTAGAGCCATTTATAATGTCTCGCTTTTAAAGCACACTGTACAATAATTAAGAAAAAACGAAGAATACCAGAAGACTGAAAAATATTTATTGTGGAACCTATAATCGATATAAAACAATCCCGACGAGTATCCAGAGACGAAGACTTTTTGCAGACATATTCCAAGTCAAATTCCGTAATATATTGTATCTGTCATTTTTTGATAGTGACACTTCCGACGGGTAACCCAAACCCATGGGTCTCTGTTGATATTTCGAAAACTAGAATTTCGATTTTATTTCGAAAATTCTTATTTCGAATAACTGTTATTTCGAATTTTTTTTTCGAATGTTGTTTATTTGAAAGACAATATATTGTCGAAATTGTTTTGTTCGAACTTTTATATTCGAAAAGCTTTTATTCAGAATCAAACATTTATTTTTTTACTTTATAGACCTAGCTCAATCTTATACAGTATGTCCCTCTAAGTTGGAATCATATGGAAAACTTTTTTATTATTAATTTTAGGAAAAAAAGTTATTCTTCATAAAAAGTTCTGAATTATCTAAAACCTAGAATAGTCATCAAATATAAAATTTTTTCAATGGTATACGAGGTTTGTCAAAAAATATGAGTTTTACTCAAGTGTAAAGTACTTTTAAATTTGTCAATATCGAAAAATGTTACTAAAAAAAGTTGATCAGAATTAAAAATTACGTTTAAATATGCAAAATTATTACCAAACATCAAAAAACTAAATGGTTTCGTAATCACAAGAGATAAATGTTCATTCAAAATAAAAATATTAGTAAAGAATAAAATAATCTGAAGTTTTAATTTAAATGGATGGAGTTGCATATTTAACCGTAATTTTTAATTCTCATCAACTTCTTTTACTAACATTTTTCGATATTGTCAAATTAAAATGTACTCATATTTTTTGACAAACCTCGTAATACCACTGAAAAAATTTGATATTTGATGACTGTATTTTAGGTTTTAGATAATGCAGAACTTTTTATGAAGAATAACTTTTTTTCCTAAAATTAATAATAAAAAAGTTTTCCATATGATTCCAACTTAGAGGGACATACTGTATATCTTATATCAAACATATTGGATGCTACTTCCATTTTTCTCAATGTCTCTACAAATTGATAGTAACCTATAGGTTTTAAGTATTCTGTAAATTTATTAAAAGCCAGTGTTCTAAGATGATACGATATTATTTTGAGAGAACATCTTTTGTCGGAACAACTAAAAGAATTCATACAGTATTTGGAAAATACTTGGGTGGGTTCTGTGCATTGGAGCATAAGAAAAGAATGAATGTTTCCAATATCTGCTTGCTATTAATTTTAACGTCTCTTTTCTGCTACCAGGGCTAATCTGGACGGGACCTACAGCTTATCGTGGGCTCCGAACCACGGTCCTCAATCACCCTAAACCCAGGACTATGCCTTTGTCATTCAGGTGATCTACCGACTAGCAAGTGTGTAATTGTGCCACCAACCCCTATCAATTCCACGAGATATCCGATCTCATCCGGCCTGGTTACCGGCGTGAATGAAACTACGCATGGCACAAATACCTTTTTGCACTTGCCTAAAGTCTTATCTGACTTTAATTCCACTTGAGATTCATGGGAATCGAACCACCCGAACAATGACCAAGTATAAAGGCTGATGCCTCAACCAACCTGGCCACCGTGTCCGGTTTTTCCAATATCTATGTGGAATTATTATCCGGATTTATTAAAAGGCGACCAATAACGTAGTTGAAGGGTGACACAGAGGTTAATATGCACAAATTTCGGCAAGTAACCCAAATGTATGGAATTTTATAAAAGGAATTAAGAAAGAGCAAAACATGACCGAAGCCAAAATTTTGAAAAGTCAGATGTGCCAAACAACCTACTATAAGAAATCATCATCATTAAGTAGTAGATTAGGTGAAATATGCAACACATTGCAGGAAATATTTCCTTCCAACGGAGAAATACCGGATAATGAGCTCCTTTTACATATAGAAGGTTGGCCCATATTTTGAAATTTATATCGTTTTACGTTTAATTCTTATTTTAGTTGAGAATAAATATATAAAATAATATCATTAATCAAAAAGTGGGTAATAATAATAACCCAGATTTTGGAAAGCGTTAAAAGTAGTCTTAAAATAATGAGTTTCAATTGAAAAAGTATAAAAAAATTAAAACAAAACATTTTATTGCTGTTTTGAGAAAAAAATTATTCGAAAATTAGCTTTTCGAAATTTAAGTAATTCGAAATGTAAATTTTCGAAAAAAGAATCGTTCGAAATAAAATTCTTGGAAAAAAAAATTCGAATTTCTGGTTTTCGAAATATCAACAGGGACCCAAACCCATATACCAAATTTCAGCTCAATTGGATTAAACGTATTGGCTCTATCGTGGAAGCATACACACAGACAAATACACAGATAGACAGACTAAATGGTCTTAATTGTTTCAGGAGATCTTAAAATGTGTATTTCCATCTTTCTTGAAAAACTTTTTTAGCTCGTTTACAATACATTTTTTCCATACTCGAATTTGAAAAAAAGATCAAGACTGCATTTTTTTCACAAAAATTTAAAAAAATGTGTTTCCTTGTACAAAAATTTGAAAAAATAGAAATAAAACACACATTTGTTCACAAAAAAAAAACTAGAAAATAATTCAAAAGTATTTTCTCACAGACGAATGTGGAAAAAAGCGAAAATGGATTTATTCACACATAAATTGGTATAAAAGCAAGAATGCATAAAGAATTAGGAACAAAAAACAGCAAAAAAGAGTTTTTTCACACATACATTGGGAAAAAGCAAGAATAGATTTTCTACGTAAAAATTGGAAAAAACACCATACTTATCATGAATTTAAAAAGAAACAATTATCAATATATTTTTTTACACGAAAAACTAGAAAAAACAGCAGAAATGCATTTTTCACACATGAATTAGAAAAAAGCAAGAATGCATTTTTCCACACAAAAAAAAACAGAAGCACGAATGCACATTCGAATTTGGAAAAAACCGCAAAAATATATTTTTCTACAAAAAAAAAATGGGAAAATACAGCAAAAACGCATTTTTTTCACATATAAATTGGTAAAGAAAACAAGAATATATTTTGCCACATTGAAAAAAACCAGAAAAAAAAACAGCAAAAATGCATTTTTACAATTGAATTGAGAAAAAAGCGAGTATGCATTTTTCCACACAGGAAAACTAAAAAAAAACAGCAAAAATGCATATTTTCACACATAAAATAATAGGAAAAAAGCAAAAAAAAAATATATAACAAAAATGTATTTTCTCTCAAAGGAATTTGAAAAAAATCGGTTGTGTCCAGAGACGAAAACTTTTTCAGATACCTACTTAGTGTTAAAGTTTCAAATTTTGACATTTTTTTATTTTTGACAGGTAACAGTTTTAGAAATAATTTTGACTGTTCTGAAAAGAGTTTTTCAAGGGTTTTTAAATGTCATATTGAAAATCGAATTCTGTGAGATTATTGCATCTGTCATTTTCTGATAGTGACACTTCCGTTTGACAGATATCGTACAAAAACTAATGGATTCTTCCGACGGGCAACCGAAACCGATATACCAAATTTCAGCTCAATCGGATTAAACGTGTCGCCTCTATCGTGGAAGAATACAAACAGACAGACTTTCATTTGGAAATGGTCTTAATCAACTAAGGTGACCTCAAATTGGATATTTCCATCTTTATCTCGAAATTTTTTTTAGCTCGTTCACAATACTTTCTCTTCTTAAAAGTAAAATTGGGAAAAATAGGAAAAAATTATGAAAAAAATGGGAAAACTTGTGAAAAATAGTTAAAAAATAAGGGAAAATTGGAATAGATGGGGAAAATGGTGAAAAATTGGGAAAAATAGTGAAAAACTATTAAAACGGAGAAAAATTCTGGAAAATTGAGAAAAATAATGAAAAAGGAATAAAATATGAAAAAACAAGGAAAACTAAAAAAAGATGGGGAAAAAATAGAGAAAAATAATGAAAAATAAGGAAAAATGGGATAAAATCTGGAAAGTAAAGGAGCCGCAACCGTTCTAGAATCAAAACCCTCGTTTATACATGTAAGGGGGTTATTCTGTAACGCCTAACGATATCGTTAATGAACGATTATCGTTACCTGACGATGTTTCTTATTCTATAGCTAAAGATTGTCGTTACTGTACGATAAAATTTATCGTTACTGTACGACGTCGGTGGAGGTGTCTTTATGGACGTTAGAATGTCGTTAGCAAAGAATTGGGGGTATAACCGATAGAGAAATGCCAATTCTTCCGTTTTGCTTTTTACATATAATAGAAGTGAAATTATCATATATAATACAACGAGTGGCATCTTGACTATCGATAATCCCATGTTATTTCACGAAACGTGTTGTCAAATATTAATTTCACGAGTCAATAATACCTCAATAATTTACATTTACAGTACAAAAGCATTTACATCTCGGCAGGGTCCACCAAGTGCCTTAAATTTTTCTGTCACTTGGTCCCATGTCCTCTTCAGAATATCTGGATCTGACCCATTAAATTTATTTTTTCTCAATGATTTATTTACTCTAAGTTCATTGAGATATGCCTCGAATTGATTCCTTGTAGTCTTGAGACCTCTCCGATTTTTTGGTGCAGTTGTCATTGTTAATTAATAAAAAAACTCAATTGAAATCACTACTTGAGTTGTGTACACACTGAAAAATAAACCCAATACCAACTTTCTCTATGTGAAAAACCACCATCAAGTTGTCATTGTTCAACCAAACCAAACGCAACTTTAGTTTTTTGGGCACAGAACATTAAAATAATGTTGCCAACCTTCGCAATTTTCACTTATTACCAAGTAACCAGATTTCGTTCTAACGACATACATACTGAATAAGCGTTAGGAATTTATCGTTCAAAATGTCGTTGAGCAATATATCGTTAGCCTAACGACATCGTATGTTAACGACAAGTTACTGATGAATAGACCCCTAAATCTCCATAAGAAAATCTAAGGTTCACTCTGGCAATTTTTGTCCATATCAAGGTCATTCGTTATCACATCGCCAGCTGGCGGTAACGCGGATTTGAATAAATTTTACACGGCTAGGCTTCAGGGATGGCTGGCTCAAAAATTTTACATGGGCAGGCCTAAGGGGTAATGGGCTCAAATATATCAACCCCCACGACCCCTATGTTTACGGAAAAATTATTAAAATGTATCATGTGAGACATCGTTGAATATATAGATGTAGATTAAGGAAAAGTAAACAGATGGAAACATAGAAAAAATAGGGAAAACATGGTATTTTTCGTAGCTTAAAACTGTGTTGTGGAAAAGCTGTTACACAAAGTTATATTGCACCTGTTAATGTGATAATTTAGAAAGATAATTGATTCCTAAAGAAACTTTGATATTAATTTGTTTTATTGGTTATAAATCGGAGGTTTCCAGTTTGGCAAACAAATAACTAATAATGAGCAGGTCAGGACGAAACAAAAGTCAATCAGGTCAATTGGATGAGAGTACTTTAGAAGCCGTAGTTACCAAGGCTAATAAGCAATATTGAAGACAAACTGGAGAAGATGGCAAAAAAGTTTGAAATGTTGGAGGAATCGTTTAATAATGTTATTACTAAATTAACACATTTAGAACATCGACAGAATGATAACACAAAAGAAATATCAGCAATGAAGGACCAGATAGATGAACAGAACCAACTATTAAGAATGAACGCACTAAGAATAGTTGGGATCAAGGAGGATCCAAATGAGAATTTGGCAAGTAAAGTGTTAAATATACTCAATGATGCATTGAAGGTGAAATGTTCTATTACAGAATTAAATAGATTATTTAGAGTTGGCAAAATTGATAAAGATCAACAAAAACCCAGATCCATCATAGTAGATTTTGTTACAAATTTAAAACGACAAGAAGTTTATCAAGCTAAGTCCCGATTGAAAGGAACAGGAATATTTCTAAACGAGGATGTAACGGAACCACGGTATAGACTTCTTTTAGCGGCAAGGAGAAAATATAATAAAGATGCCTGGTCCCAAAACGGTAAAATTAAAATTAAGCTTGGCAACACTGTCAAAGCGATATGTCAAGAAAGTGAACTATATTAACAAAAAATGGAGTACACAAAACAAAAAAAGCAGTTGGAATTTATCTTATGATTTAATTAAAGCTCGGTTTACACTGAGCTCTTTATTTTCGGTAATGTTATGAAAACTTTCAGTTGTTTTTTTTATATATAAAAAAGGGGAAAAAAAGAAAACAAAAAAAACGCATATGCAAAATTAAAAAATGTATTCCTATTGTATTTTTAATTTCTATTTTTTTTGTCACATACTAACAAGCTAAAATGAGATATGTTATATTTAAAGTTTTTAATTAATTATCAAATGTATTGCTTTTCTTTCAGTTTACTACTTGAATTAGTGTTTGTGTTTCACTTGTATAATATAGGGTGTAATATATTTAATAATAAGTTATTAAGGTAAAAGCAAGTATGTCATGTCTCAGTCTTAATAAAAGTAGTTATGTACCAATATATGTTTAGACTGAGCTCACTGTTAATGTTAACAATGAATGCTAATCTTAATGTTTACTACCACAATTGTAGAGGGCTAAATTCTAAATTGAACGATTTTTTTAAAGGATGTCTAGAAGATGATTTTGATGTCATAGTGGCTGTTGAATCATGGTTACATGAAGGGGTTACAGACAGAGAACTTGTAAATACAGATACTTTTAATTTACTGAGAGCAGATAGAGATCTTCAGTTTACAAAAAAAATCTAAGGGAGGCGGAGTCCTGATAGCTTTAAAAAAGGAATATAAATTATTAAAAGTTATAAAAAATTATACTTCGTTTGAAGCTTTGATCATTCATTTTAAGGTTAGTAAGAAAAAATATACAATTTGTGCCGTATACATACCTCCAAAAAGTGTAAGTCAAACATATGAATCAGTAATCAATTTCCTACAAGAACAAATCACAGATGTTGATAATACTTATATTTTTGGAGATTTTAATATACCTGAACTAACATATACTATATCAAAAAATTTACCTTTTACCGACAATCTTAGTGTATTATATAATTTCATGAATTTTAACGCATTTAAGCAACTTCATCATATTAAAAATTTCCAGGACCGAACATTAGACTTAATAATAGGCTCCGAAAATCAAGTAAATAATTATAGTATTACTAGAGACAAATTACCATTTGTTAGAGCAGATATTTACCATCCTACTTTAAATGTATCTATAAAGGTAGTAAAGAACAAAAAACTTGGTAATCTTATTCAGGATTCTAGGTATAATTATCGAAAATCTGATTTTCAGAAATTAGGTGTTTATGTTAGGGAAGCAAATTGGGATACAATTTTAAATGACACAAATGTAAACTCGGCTTTGGACAAATTTTACAAAATATGGAATGGAATTATACAGAAATGTGTTCCAAAATTCAATAACCTCACTAACTGTCAGTAGATAGAACGTCCTTTAACTTTAAAGATTCAGTAAGTAAAGGCAATGACGTTTAGAATAAAATTTAACTAGTTGATTTCTTGTACAATTGTCACAATCTAAACGTCATTGCCGTTAGTTATAGAACCGTTAATGTTAAAGGACGTTCTATCTACCGACAGTAAGTCAAATAAATATCCAGTCTGGTTTACTATGGTCTATTTAATAACCAGGAGGAGCGATTTGAATTTAAGTTGGCAATTCTGTAGGCTTCTCATTGGTCAGTTTGCAGTCGGTTTCACACAGCAAATTTTAGCATTAAGATCAGCTGATAATTGACATTGACAGTTTTGACATTTTATAATTTATTATTATTTTTAGTTCTATTATTGCTTTTGGCCTCTTGTTATTTCATCAGTTTTAGTTAGTTTTCCACTCCATTTCGTTAAAAAAAATAGTTCTTTTCAGAACTCAGTAAGCAATTTCTGCGATTATGGATCCTTATCCCTCCTACTCCTACTTGTAGCAGTCACTCGCGTAGTCCACCAAAACAACGAAAACAGCTAAGTTTAGGCCATTTAAGTCAGTCAGAAAAACAGTGCATACTAAATATGTACAAATAAGTATTGGATGATAAACCAAAAACCAAAATTGTTGATGTTAAATCCAAAATTTCTAAGGTCGCCGGTAGGTTATATTTATTACTTTCTAATTAAAAATAGCATTAGCGCTTAACATTTTCCTTACAGGCGTTGCAAAGTCAACAACTTAACGAGTAATAAAAGAATACATACCGCAGTAGTGGAACAATATCTAGTCCAAAAAATATTGGAGGAATACCAGGACTTCTAAAAACATTTGATGAGGGGTTTAAAGATGCTGTTCGGAGAATAGTACATGATTTCTTTTTTAAAAATGAGTTACCTACATTGAACAAAATTTTGCAAGCTTTGAAGAAACGTTTAGATTTGCCACAAATATGTCTGTCTGTCTGTCTTCTTTATATACTTTCTTGAAACACATTAACTTCAAGTAAGTTTGTAACTTTGAAGAGTTAATCAGGTGTTTATTTATTACATATATTTTTTTAGATATTTGAAAAGAAATCGTCAAAGTGTACTAATAGAACGTGATGATATATGTAGATGGAGGTTGACATATTTAAGATCCATAAAAAAATATAGAAATGAAAACAGGCCAATCATTTACTTAGATGAAACTTGGACTAATAAAGGACATAGCAAGGAAAAAACATGGGTCTACCAAAGTGTAAGCAGTAGACGTCAAGCATTTACTGAAGGTTTATCCACGGGCCTGAAAAACCCAACAGGAAAGGGAAGACGTCATATTATTTTACATGCTGATTCCGAAGCATGCTTTGTAGAAAATGCATTATTGGTTTTTGAAAGCAAAAAGACAGGAGATTACCATGAAGAGATGAATTCTGAAGTATTCGAGAATTGGTTTTTTACTTTTTTGACAAAGTTACTTAATGATGCTGTGATTGTGATGGTTAATGCATCATATCACAGCCGAAAAGTTGAAAAAATAACTATATCGTCATCAAGAAAAGCTGAAATGCAGAAGTGGTTACAAACTAAAAATATTGCCTTCGATATAAATTTGAAGCGGTGTGAACTTTTGCACCTAATCGGCAACATGACGGTAAACATAAATTGTAAGTTATCGATGAAACGTCAAAAGAAGCCAATAAAGTTGTGCCATTGTGAATTAAATGTCTACACTTGATGGATTAACGGACGATATGATAGAGCCATTAATAATATCTGCGAATACTGGAAGCTTGGATGAATCTGAATCTTCTGATGTAGATTAATATAAATATTTTGTTATATTTGCATGTTATAATTTTAATTTTGTTTCTTCTTATATACATAAAGGAAGATTTATTAAATTTTTAATTGAAGTTATTTCGTGTTTATTTAGCCAGTTAAAAATAAGATTAATTACCATATTTTACATAAAAACTTCTTTCATTTAAATTAAAAAACAAATCCCATTTATTCCTATATTAATTTGAACTATTTATTAAGAAATAAGATAAATCACTTCTTTTGCAAAACAACCCTTGTAATGTATCTAAAAGATAAAAAAATTTTCCAATTAAAATATCCTTAAAAATCCATGATCGCAGTAATTGTTATTTATTTAATAGAATGTGAACACGACAATTTTTGATTTCGGAACACGCCCTGTATAATATAAAATCTAGTAACTTTAAGTGGTGTAAGTAAGGTTTATTGAATTACTCCTCCTGGTCATTAAATAACTAAAGAAATTGAAAATCTATTATATGAAAAGAAAAAATATAGAAAATTAAAATTAGAATCGTCTTTTTACGAGGAAAAATTTATAGAAATGAAGAAAAAAGTAAAACAACTGATTAAGAAAGAGGAAAGTAACTACATTAAAAAATTAGAAGACAACATTATAACGGAGGTAAATGAATTTTGGAATTATACGAACAATAAAAAAGCAAGTAGCTCAAATTCAGAAAACTTTATATATAAGGAAGAAAAGGTAGATGATAATAAAACCGCAGAAGTATTTGCAAAATACTTTTCATCGGTTTATTGTTCACAGGTAGCTTCATATAGTTTGGATATTAATAATGACAGTAATTTGAATATTTGCAATGACTTATTTACAATAACGTCTATTACTGAACAAGATTTTATTGAAGCAACTAAAAAACTTAAACCTAAGAAATCGGCAGTGGTTGATGAAATGCCACCATACATTGTAAAAGCGTGCAGTAAATGGTTAAAGGTGCCTTAAGTCTGGCAACAAAATGGACATTGAAAACTATAGGGCCATTTGAATAGCTAATCTATACTAAGTTATTTCAATATATTAACTCATATATAGCACCTGAGCAGCATGGTTTCATTTCAAATAAATCGATTAACACTAATTTATTTACTTTTAGTAACAAAGTTCACAACACCCTAGAACGTAAACTACAAATGGATATGGCATTCACTGATTTTCGCAAAGCCATTGACCAAGTAAATCATGACATTCTTTTAAAAAAACCGGTCAATTATGGAGTGGCTGGCAACTCCTTACAATTATTAAAACATTATCTACAAAATAGATTTTTTATTGTAAAACACAATGGCAAGATGTCTAGTAAGTTTCACGTTAATTCAGGGGTAGCTCAAGGCCCTAACTTGGGACCTCTTTTATTCATAATATTTATTAATGATTTGCCATCAGTTATCAAACACTCTGAGAGTCTACTTTATACGGATGATATTAAATTATTTAAACAAGTGCAAACGGTTAAAGACTGTGTGGCTCTACAGAAAGATATCAATAATATATCTGAATGGAGCCACAAAAATAAACTTTACTTTAATGTTAATTAATGTTGTATAATGACAATAACTCAACAAAAGAAAACCCAGTTATTTTTGAATATAGTATGAGAACGGAGGTACTACAACGAAATGTAGAAATTAAAGATCTGGGCGTTACCTATAATAGTCTATTCTCATTTCAAAGTCACATAAAGTTAGACCAAAATTGGAATTTGCGTCTATAATTTGGCAAGGTGAACATCTAAGCATCCTAAAAGAACGTTGAATATTTCAAAATAAATTTCTCAGGCATCTGTATTATAAAAAATATCATGTTTGGCCTAGTTATGTTACAATACGAACAACCCAATTAAGATTCGAATTTAAAATACTTTCCTTGGAACAAAGACGTCAAATTTCGGCTATGACATTTTTGAACAAAATAATTAACCAAATAAATTCACTTGATATTTTGAAATTGATTCCTTTCAACGTACCGTCAAAGCGTAACCGAACCTTTCCTATGTTCAGAGTGCCTTTTGTAGTAACTACATATCGAGCTCCTTTAGTAACCATGCTTCGATTAGCAAACAACTTTACAGCAATATTAGATCTGGATTGGACGCAATCTTCGAACAATTATCGCAAAATAATTTTAACACACATAATTCTATAACGAATATGTTAAAATTTAACGGGCGTTAAAAATATAACGTATGTTAAATATGGAAAGCAATTCTGCACATTCATGTTTAATTTTAACATGTTACAATTTACGTATTAGTTCATTTATACCGCAAAAATCTATTCCGCAAGCAGAAATATGTTAAAAATTTATCATAAATGTGTTAATTTGACGTTCTAAATTTTCGAAATTAACGGGTACCCTATCAGTAGGCTTTAAAACTTAACGTATAAGAAAATATGGCTTTTGATGGATAAATCTGTTATTACAAAAAAAATCATGTACTTAAATAAGTTGAGAATATAAATCAAATAAGTTATCCATATCTCAAATGTGGTCAAATGTTAATCATAAATGAAAACCCCAAAATCATGTACCACAATAACATTTTATTAAAAAATTTTTCTTAAAGGCAACTAGTTTCGGTTAAATAACCATCTTCAGGCCAAGAGACTAACAGGAATTAAATGTTAAATAAAAATTAGCATATTATAACAGGGTGTGCTGCTACTAATTGAAGGAGAAGGTAGGATAGTAATGAGGGAAAGAGGAGGGGGTACATGAAAAAGTAAAAAATTAAACCCAGGTGGGTAAAAACACTAATTAAAGTAAAACGTAATTAAAATAAAAATTGAGTGGTAAAGGGGAGTTGTGAACTTGGTCACAGTCCAGTTTTTTTACAACCCCCCTTTACCACTCAATTTTTATTTTAATTATGTTTTACTTTAATTAGTGTTTTTACCCACCTGTGTTTAATTTTTTACTTTTTCATGTACCCCCCCCCCTTTCCCTCATTACTATCCTACCTCCTCCTTCAATTAGTTGCAGCACACCCTGTTATAATATGCTAATTTTTATTTAACATTTAATTCCTGTTAATCTCTTGGCCTGAAGATGTTTATTTAACCGAAACTAGCTGCCTTAAAGAAAAAAAAAAGTTTAATAAATGTTATTGTGGTACATGATTTTGGGGTTTTCATCTATGATTTGAGAATATAAGTTTAAATAAGGGTTTTGCAATAAGTAATTTGAATAGTTAAGAAATGATATTTTATTTGTAGCCCATGTAAATCTTTTGTCAATAGGTAGTAAGTATGGGTTTGTTGTAGAAGGCGAAATAATCAATTAACCAGGAATTTGCGAGACGCCAGCAATCCATTTTAATTTGCGACAAAAACTCTTTTTGAAATTTTGTCATTTGACCGCTTCTTTTTTCCATGTGTTGTATTTATTTATATAAACAATAAATAATAGAATGGATGAAATCGATGGAATCACTTAGAAAGCACAGATTGAATGATATTCAATTGACTTTTCATAAACCTTAACCTTACTTTTTCTTCTTTTTATTATTAATTTGAACTACTTTTAACGTATGTTTATTCGATTGAAAATTTAGCGCATATGTTAATTTTATTTTTACAGAATTACAATTTATGTTAAAATTATAAAATTTAACACCAGTTAAAAATAAACATACTAGTTATAGAATTACCACTATAATAAACATGTCAATTTAACTGTTTAACTGTGTCCGCTTTTACTTGATGAAAAGCCATTAAATTAAATATAAAAAAATATGTCAATTCAAGTAAACAATTTATATTTCTTATGTTCTCTACAATTCTGGTATTATTTTTGTATTTGTTTCGGTTTTTATTTTTAAAAATATATGTAATTAAATCTTTGCTTTTATAAGTGATAATAAGTATATTATAAATAATATGTATCTATGTAATTAGGCGGATACGCCTGTTTAGATACAAATAAATAAATACTAGACGATCAGGTATATTTTGTGATAAATTTGAGAACGGAAGTTTCTTACCGAAATGGCCATCGATTTGTTACTTTGTACTCCCCTTTTTCATTAGATAAACAGGCCGGGGGGTAGGAGGTCACACTAGTCTGTAGCACAAAAATTGAGAGAGTTATGACGAAAATAAGATGAGTTGCTCGAATTTATAAAGAAAAATTGAGCAATAAAACTGTGATATATGTATATCGCGTAAACATGCCTAATGGCATTGACATTGAGTTTAATTTATATTTGTAAGGTTAGGAGACCAATAAAGCATTCTATGGATGAACTCGAACGAGAAAAGTTGTGTTTTATTTAAAAGGGCTTAACCTGAAAGGCTAAGACATCATAAAAACTGACGACATTACCAGTAGAATTAAAAATTAACCCATGAATAATTCACTCTATATATGCCCCAAAGAATACAATTTATAAATAGATAACATTCCTATTTGTGTTTACACTTTTATAGAAAAAATATTTCTGCTGCAAAAAAAACAGTTCTACGGTATAAGAAATAAAATCGTTAGTCGCCATTTTCTACTACTTAGATTTTGCGCAATAGTAAAAAATGTAAATAAGATTTGAAAAGAATAATTTGTAGCTTATAAACATTATTTTTTCTCAAAAATTAAATAAATTCTTTTATTACCTGCATAAATAAGTTCTTGTCCACGTTCATCACAAATGGATGTCATGAAACTGGCAGGTTTTCTAATAAGTCCTAACTCACGGGCCCAGTTATAATCCATTGGTACCGTTGGTGGTGGTACTTCAGGTGTTGGTACAATGACGCCTTGTTTAACTAGTTTTTCATATACATTTTGGATAATATCACCTAAAATAATATTAACAACATTGATAACCCAATAATAAATTAAGTTTAAAATATTTAAATCGTTGGTTGTTACCTAAGGAATCGAATGAATCAGGTACATTGGCTCCAGCAGATTTTAATGCTTCATTTTTAGCAGTAGCAGTTTCTTGGTTTGAATTAGCGCAGGAACCTGCGTGTCCAAATTGAACTTCTGATGTGAACATTCCAGCGCATGTTCCTAAGAAAGTGTAAAGAGTATTTTATTAGACAATAATTTTGATAGAAAAAGATAATTTTCTTATTTTAAAATATCTTACAACTCAATTGTTTTATTTCAAAATAAAGAACTTGTAGTTCTAAATAAAGATTAAATGTTTATTTTAAAAAAATTAAAATCTATTCAATATAAATGATCCACACAAACAATTCTCATAACATAATAAAAAAATCGGTTGTGATATTTAAAGTTAAAGTTTCAAATTTTGACTGCTCTGAATAGAGTTTTTTCAAGGCCTTTCAAATGACATATTGTAAGTCAAATTCCTTAACATATTGCATCTGCCATTTTTTGATAGTGACACTTCCGTTTGACAGATGTCGTACAAAAACTAATGAGTTCTTCCGACATGATTAAAAGTGTGGCCTCTATCATGGAAGAATACAAACAGACAGACAATCAATCAGACATACAGACAGACAGACAGATTCATCTAGAAATGGTCTTAATCATCTCAGGTGACCTAAAAATGGATACTCCCATCTTTATCTCGAAAATTTCGTTTAGCTCGTTCATAATACTTTCCCTCCTTGAAGGTGGATCGGGAAAGTAAAATGGTGGAAAATGAAAGAAAATGGTATTAAAATGTAAGAAAAATAGGAAGACAACTGGGAAAATTGGTAGCATTTCGAAAAAAAATCAGAAAAAAGCCGAAAAATGGAACAAAACCAACGAAAAAATAAAAAAAAATAAGGAAAAACAAGTTTGTAAGTAGGAGAAAAAATAGGACGAAAATAGGGTAAAAAATAGAGGAAATAATGGAGAAAATAATAAAATAATTAAAAAAACAGCAGGAAATTTTTGAAAAAATGAGATAAATTATAGAAAATTTGGAAAAAATGGAAAAACTAGATTAAAATAAAAAAAGGAGAGAAAACTATTAAAAAATATAAGAAAAAACGGAAAAAATGGGAGAATCAGAAAAACCGGAAGAAACTGATTAAACCGAAAAAAATTGAAAAAGTTAGAAAAATGGGTTAAATATTTTAGAAAAAGTAAAAGAAAAATAGAGAAACATAGGTGACATAATAAACAAGAAAAACAAGGGAAAAATAGTAAAAAACCTGAAAAATTGGAAAAATCGAAAAAAAAAGAAAGACGAAAAAAATAGGAAACATAAAAAAGAAATACTAAAAAAAACCGAAAAAACTGAAAAGATCAGAAAAAAAACTGTGAAATAAAAACAAGGGAAAAAATAGGCCAAATAATAGGTGAAATAATATGGGCAAACATAAGGCAAAAATATTAGAAAAAATGGGGGGGATAAATAATGGAAAAAACTACAAATAATAGGGTAAAAGTAGGAGAAAAAATAGAAGAAAATAATAAAAAAAATTAAAAACAAAATTTTTTTGAAAAAATAGGAAAAATTATAGAAAATTTGGAAAAAATGGAAAAACTAGGTAAAAATAAGAAAAAAAACGAAAGAAAATTGTAAAAAAATTAGGAAAAATGGAAGAAAACCGAAAAACAGAAAAATGGGAGAATCGGAAAAACCGGAAGAAATTGAATAAACCGGAAAAAATTGAAAAAGTAAGAAAAATTATTTAAATATTTTAGACCAAGTAAAAGAAGAATAGAGAAATATAGGTGACTTAATAAGCAAGAAAAACAAGGGAAAAATTGTAAAAAACGTGAAAAATTGGAAAAAACTGAAAAAAAAATTGGAAAAAATCGAAAAAAAAGAAAGACGAAAAAAAAATAGGAAAAAATCGGAAACATAAAAAAAATAATAAAAAAACCGAAAAAACCTGAAAAGATCAGAAAAAAGAAGAAAAACTGTGGAATAAAAATAGGCCAAATAATAGGTGAAATAATATGGGCAAACACAAGGCAAAAATATTAGAAAAAATGGGAGGATAAATAAAGGAAAAAACAGCAAATAATAGGGTAAAAGTAGTGGAAAAATAGGAGAAAATTGTGTCGAAAATTGGGAACAAATACAGGAAAATGGGAGGAAACTAGGAAAAAATTGGAAAAGTAAAGGAAAATTTTTATTTCTTGTACAGTCACAGTCTAAACGTCTTTTATTAACTAAATTTTTGTATTTTTTAAATTGTCACTTACTATCATAATAATAAACTTATTTGTTGTATTTAATCTCAAAATTTCATGTTGTTTGTGATTAAAAAATGATAAATAAAATCAGTCTAAACAGCATTAGTAATAACTTTTTATTTGGAAGTTTTATTTAAATTTCTAGAGTCACAGTCTAAACATTAATATTGAATTTTGGTTTCTGTAATGAATTAAACAATATAATTTTTATATGGGAAAAATAGTGGAGAAAAAAAGAATAAATGGGATAAAAAGTGTATGAAATATAAAGGGAAAATGGGAGAAAAACAGGGGAAAATTTAGGGAGAAAAAACATGGGGAAAAAATAAGGGAAAATTGGAATAGATTTTAAATAATTGAAAAGAAAATAAAAATAAGAAAAAAAAAAAAAGAAAATTGAAAACATTTAAAAAAAAGAAAAACAGAAAAAACAGGAAAAACGGAAAAAAGCGAAAACAAGAGGAAAAAATTCCAAAAAATCGAAAAAAATTAAAAAAAGAATAAATCTGAAAAAACTGGAAAAAATTTAAAAGAACGGAAAACATTAGAAAAAACGGGAAATAAGGAAAAATATAGTAAGAAATAAAAAAAAATTGAAAAAAAAGTACAACAAATGGAACAAAGCCGAAAAAAAGGAAAAAATCGAAAAAACCGAAAGCTAATTTGTGGGGAATTTCCCATTTTTGGATATTTTTGCACATCATTATTGGAGGATACGTTTATTATACAGCTGTGTACCATTCTTTTTACTTTCTCTTTTCATATAAAGAAAAACAAAAATATTATTATTGCTTATTTTGTATCTAAAGCCCACGCAGATATTATGGCTGTCTAGTACAATAAATTTAAAGGTAGCAACGCAACTTTATATAGAAAATTCCAATCAAGAATTTAAAGCAAACTTCGAACTGAAAGGAAAGAGAGGTGGATTATTCATTGATAAAGAATATTGCTTTTTTGAGTGCTAGTTCAATGAATAATTAAGTGTCTTTTCAATATTCCAAAAAAATTTAAAATTATCTCCTTTGCATTAAATAAAAGACACAATTATTATTTTCATGTCCAAAGGCAGTTAGCCTTAACTAAAAAGGAAAAATGCTACTTCGTTATAAGGAGTTGTTTGGTAGAAGAGTTATTTATTAATCATTTGTTTCTTTTATCACTTTATAAATGTTTTTTTTTCAGTTTTAGAAGGATGACGATTTCTGGATCAATGATTCCAGAATTAAAAATATTTTTCTTCAACTGTCCGCTACCAGAACTATAAGATTCGGAGATAAGAAAAACTTGTACAATTTAATTACAAAACATATCGGCCATACTTTCATTTAAAAAAAAAATACTCAATTGCAACGAATGTATTTAAAAATAAGTCATGCAGTTAGTTAATTTGTTTGTTATAGAATCCAAATATATAAATAAATTGCTAAAACTCTTACCGATGCACCAGGCCACTAAAGGTTTGTTGACTTTTTTGTTTTTCAAAGCCTCACACACTTGGTATTCTTCTGTACCACCAACTTCACCAAGTAAAACAATCATTTTTACATTGTCATCACCTTGGTACCTATAAAAAATAAAATAAACCAATTTTTAGATTAGAATACCAAACCAGTTGAGAAAAAATTATCCTCAAGTAGATCATTAAAAAGACTAAACGGCAATTAATGACTAGAATTTTGCTGCTTATTAATTTTAAATTATCGGGAACACTGTTTTTTCACAAAAAAATATTTGTTTGACTCGACATAAAGAACGTACAGGGTGATCAAAAAATTCTCAAAACTGATCAAGTTTGAGGTTATCAAATTTTATATTTGGAATTTATTCCAGGATTTTGAATTACCTAATGATAGCACCGACATTATATCGAAGGCATAAAACCAAAAAAGTTGTAAAGAAATTATCTAATTTTAAAGATAATCATGACAAAGTAAAACGGTGTATGGGTTTGAGATTTTTAGCCTACTTAATTCAGCTACCTACTGCAAGAGGGCGATTTTAATATAACCTAAAATATGAATGAACATGGAACATGGAAGGCAAAGTAGTAGCATTGTATATAGACTTCCTAGTAGGATACTCTTACGACAGAGATGGAGGCTGAGTTTAGATGGCAGCACTTGTATTTGGATGCCAGCTTGCTATTAAGGGACATAATCGCTTGTCGAGGGTTGGATCCGCTGACCTTGAACAATTATTTAAATACCTAGTTTTCCCTTTTTGGTCAGGTCAGATCCGCACTATATTATATTGTTATTTTGTGTTGTTTATCAATTTTACAGCATCCGTAGGTAATAATATATTTTTGAGATTTTATATACAGGGTTCGGTAAACCTCTGTCGTAGTTCTATAACTCTTATATTGTGTAAAACTTACAGATTTATTTGAAAGGTATCTATCTATTAATGGTGCTTAAGAGCAACTGCCCCAGTGAGTCGGCTAGAAATACTGAAAAACGTATTTTTAATATAAAATTTAAAATTTTCAAAATAGGTTTTTGAATTTTTTATACCAAAAGTGTGTATTTTATATAAATAAAGGTTTCTTCCCACAGTCGAAATGATAAAATATTTAATATTATGTGATTGCAAGACAAGTCGAAAAAGTAAATTATTAATTTTACTTGGGCTGTTTATTATTTTTTATTAATATAAATGTAAGAATCGACCCGTAAATACGTTTCTGGCACTTGCTTGCTTGTAATTTTAACGTATCTTTTCTGCTACTAAGGCTAATCTGGACGGGACCTACAGCTTATCGTGGGCTCCGAACCACGGTCCTCAATCACCCTAAACCCAGGACTATGCCTTTGTCATTCAGGTGATCTACCGACTAGCAAGTGTGTAATTGTGCCACCAACCCCTATCAGTTCCACGAGATATCCGATCTCATCCGGCCTGGTTACCGGCGTGAATGAAGCTGCGCATGACACAAATACCTTTTTGCACTTGCCCAAAGTCTTATCTGACTTTAATTCCACTTGAGATTCATGGGACTCGAACCCACGACCCGAACAATGACCAAGTATAAAGGCCAGTGCCCTAACCAACCTGGCCACCGTGTCCGGTTTTCTGGCACTTTATATTGCCTTAATCATTAGTTAGAATTTCCTCCTCCCAGAGAGCGTATCTGTATAGGCTAAAATAGTGTCAAGTTAACAAAATTTATGATAGATGTCGCTCACAAGTGGCTCCAACAATAATTACATGTAGGGTATCCTACTAGGAAGTCTATATACAATGGTAGTAATAAATGAATATCGTCATGTTGTTTCAAAAGGAATGATAAATATTTTAACCATAAGTTAATATTTTGCTTTTATCTTCTACTGATATACAGTGTGTTAAAGTAAAAATTTATTATTCGTTTTTTTTGCGTTATTATTTAACATATTTGAAAATGGCCAAAAAATTCAAAAATGGAGTAACAAAGGTAGAAAAAACGTAAAGAAGCAAAAAAAAAGGAAAAAAAGGTAAAAAAAACAAAATAAAGCTAAAATAAAGCCAAAATAAAGAGAGGGAAAAAAGCAAAATGGTAAAAAAGGCAAAAAAAGTATTAAAAAAGCACAAAAAAGGTGTAAAAAAGCAACCAAAAAAACAAAAAAGGTTAAAAAAAAGTTTATCAAAAATTTTAAAAAAAAAAGAGCAAAAGAGTTAAAAAAGAAAAAGGAAAAAAGGGCCAAAACAAAAACAAACCAATCGGTTGTGTCACCCCAAAACTTTCCCGACGAGTATCCACGAATACTTTTCCAAATATTTAATGTTAAAGTTTCAAATTTTGACATTTTTTTATTTTTTGACAGGTGACAGTTGGAGAAATCATTTTGACTATTCTGAATAGAGTTTTTCAAGGGCATCTGTCATTTTTGTGATAGTGACACTTCCATTTGATAGATGTCGTACATAACTAATGGGTTCTTTCCGACGGGTAACCCAAATCCATATACCAAATTTCAGCTCAATCGGATTAAACGTGTGGCCTCTATCGTGGAAGAATACACACAGACAGACAGACCAAATGGTCTTAATCATTTCAGGTGATCTCAAAATGGATATTTCGATTTTTATCTAGAAAATTTTAGTTCGTTCACAATACTTTCCCTTTTCGGAGGTGGGTCGGGAAAGTAAACCATACAGGGTAATTCTTTTAGAGGGGAGTGGCACATATTTTTTATTATTTGTCTCAAAGTAATTTTAAAGCGATTAATTATTTACACAAAAATTAAATTTGGATACCTAATTTTATTTTTTCTGTAAAATATGGATAAACTTCGCCATTAAGCCATTAGCGCCTACAGTCACCATATGGGCCCAGATGTAAAGGTGTCGTTTAACACAATAAAAGTATAATAAAATAGGCAGCCAAAGTTATATTTAGCGCATGAGCACTTAATTTAGACTTATGGATACTCATCAGTTGTTTATTAGATTTCTCGAGTGAAGCAGGTTAGAAAATCGTGTTGTGGTAAAAAGTGTTTCATAATGGACATCCGACTGGTGTAAGTATATTTTCAGTACCTTTCTTTCGGAATATTAGAACCAAATCAATTTTACATATTTTAAAAGATATTAAAATATAACGTAGTGTACAAATTTTAGTATCAAGGTTACAGGTAACAATTAAAAAATAGTGTAAATATTGCTGTACCCATATGGGCCCACTAGGCGGTTATGTAGTCAAAATTTGTATTTTTCTAATTTCAGTGGAGTGACACTAAAGGAAGCTATAGACTTGGCATATGAAGAAGATGATGTAACAGACGTTTTTTTTGAGCCGCCTGATTCAAATTTCCTTACGGATCAGGATTCATGTGACGAAGACGAAGGTGGTAATCCGGATAACTTGAATGCTCGTCAACTTCGTGCCAGTGCGGAAGTTGTATTTTCACACTCTGAACGCCTAGGAGTTGTACAATCAGACCTAGAAGCAAGCTTTGATGATAACGAGATGCAAAACGTAAATAGCTCCAATCAAATAGAAACTGAGGCAAATCGCCCACTGACAATGTCTCTGCCAGAAGTAACAACTTTTATTGACGGAGACCCTCATTACACAACACCGCGCAACTTTCCACAAGGGGATTACAGTAAATATTCAGAGATGAGTTGTGTACAACTGTTCGAATTGTTTTTTACTGATGAGCTGCTCGAAATAATACTGTCTGAAACAGGAAAATATGCTCTATTTATAAATGAACCGAACCCTAACGTGACACTTCCTGAGTTGAAAGTATTTATTGCAAGCTACTGGAAGATACTGGGAAAGAGTCCCCGATATGCAAAATATTCTGGTGACAAAATGTACAAACTTAGACCACTTACAGATACGCTCAAAAAATCTTTCTTAGAACATTTTGTCCCAGAAGAAAATATTGCTTACGATGAATCCATGATACGCTAGTTTGGGCATCATGGATGCAAACAGTTTATCAGAGGAAAGCCTGTAAGATTTGGCTACAAGGTGTGGTGTATGAATAAACCTAGTGGATATTTGATAAACTTTGAAGTATATCAGGGAAAAAACCCTAGTTCTAATGAAGAATATCAAAAAAATTTCGGGAAAGCTACAGCTCCCTTTGTACAGATGATCGAAGAATGTGGTGATAAAGGATCTCTGGGATACAAGTTTTTCGTTGACAATTTATTTAAAAGTACAAACTTGTTAAGTACTCTAAAAACTAATGGGTACTGTGAGGGATAATAGAATTCCTAGAAATTGTCCACTTATTTCTAAAAAGACGATGGAAAAGAGGGCCCGAGGATGTTAGACATTGAATAAGGAGACAGGTATTCAATACGTTCGTTGGAGGAACAACAAGGTTGTAACAGTCGCAAGCACATGTTTTGGTGTTCAGCCGGTCAAAAATGTAGAAAGATTTTCTAAAAAAGATAGCAAGACTATACAAGTACCTAGGCCATATCTTCTTTCGCAGTATAATAACAGCATGGGAGGAACAGATCTTATGGACAGTAATATATCTTGGTAAGTTATAAAAAAAATATTTCTATAAACAAAAATATATGGGTAATTTTTTTCAGTTATCGAATCGGCATACGTTCCAAAAAATGGTACTGGCCAATATTTACGTACCTCATCGACGCAGCTGTCCAAAATGCTTGGACGATATGTCGAAAATCAGGGAAGAATATTAGCCACTTAGAGTTTAGAAGAAGTATTTGTCAGGTATTGTGAATTGCAAATTATAGTAGAAACGAAATACCCAAATTTTATTATAGCGGAAACAGTCCTAGTTATCGACAGATGTTGGAATTTGAGTAAACGACTGTAATCCTTATGTAGTACTTAATTTAGTCTTACATTTAAATGGCCTTATTTTTAAAGATGTACTCTTTTAATGCATTACACAGTTGAAACGGCCAAGCATTAACAGGGTAGAACTGACCATTCTTAACGACCTGGATTTATTTCCGTTTGTGCTCTTGTGTTATTTGTTAATTGTTGTGTAATTTAGATTTTTTTAATTTTGATTGATTTTTTAATTTTAATTATTTTTTTTTCAAGATCATTCGTAGTAAACGATCATTTTATTGGATTGATAAGAATATATACAGGGTTGAAGTGACCATCGGTCCAAGGATATTTTCTTATAATTTGCAATGGACTTTAACAACTTAATGCCGAGTTTGTCGTTTCAAATGTCTAATTTAAAATGTATAAGGATTAAAAGATTAGGATGTGCCGAGTTTGATTCCGCCGGTTTTTTATTACTCATTTTATTTTGTACATATATAATTAACAATCTTTTTTATGTATTTTATTACTTTATTTCTTGTTGTGACGTAAGTACAATAATTAAAAATTTATTTTCGAGTTTTATTTTATTTGATTTTACAACAAAAAAGAAATTAAAAATCTATAAAATCTGCAAAATTATTAGAATCACATATGGAATTATTTTTTTGCTCATTCACTATACTTTCCCTTTGATAGGACCGGGAAAGTATGTAACGAAGTTACTTTTTATTTTTTTTGGGACACCCTGTACTATATTCTTTAAATAATTTTGAATTTATAATTTTGAATTAGTTGGTAAAATTTAATTTTAATAACAAGTTTACACCCCTCTTAATTTATTAACCTGTATACAAATAATTTATTGGACGTCTATGGATTTTTTTTTAATTTTGTAAACTGATAAGACAAACAGCATAAATCGATTCGCGCATATTTTGATTTAAGTGGGGCTAAGGAAATTAATAAAAAGGCCGAGAGCCGCTAAAATCTCTCTCTTCTATCTGACTTATTGGCCTTCTCCGGAACAAAAAGTAATATACCGACCGACCGAAGTTTGATTTGTGCTGTGTTGTGTTTTATCGAAGGTAAAAATATTCTTTTCCTTTGTACAAATTTGTTTTTATTATTATAACGTTTGAACAATAATAAATATCATTTGACTGCACTGAATTATTAATTGACATAGGATTTCCTGCGTATTTGTGTAAATAAATTATTTCATACTGTTTTTTTTAAACTAATACAGTTTTAAACAAATAAAATCTAATTTCTGACAGAAAGTCCGTTTAGTTCGAAGATTTTGAAGTAACGTCCCTTGTGTTCGCCGTAGTCCGGGGACACAAAAGGCTGTTTATTCAAAACACTTCGGATTAAGAACGGAAAACTGATTTTTGGGGATTGGACTCAGAAGTTCGGGAATTTCGCCCTAGTGATCTCCGTAGCCCGGGGTCATAGGGGGCCTCTTATTCAGAGAGCACTGAGTCAAATCTAGAAAATCAGGAATTTTCTTTTTTTTCAAATACCGTTTAAACATTTTATTTAATTAATTAAATCTTTTAATCAAGAAGTGTAATCACACCGTTTTAAAGTTAATTTCATTAATTTTGATTTATTTATTATTTTAACACCGGCATATTTGCGTTGAAGACGCAAATACAACGGAAAACCTATGTCATATTGCCTTATAACGCTTTCCTGAGTAGATATCATTTTCACCGTCACTGCAAATTATTTTCACACGCTTTTTTTCCTAGAATTTCACGCTATCATGCATTGCTTTTAATTAATTACTGCTTACCGATATATATATATTTTTTTTTTAAAGAAGTTGATCTGTATTCTTTTTATTCTTGCTTAAAACACCGCAAATTTTAATATAGCTTTCCACAGTTGACAAGAATTAATAATTATAAAAATAATTATTTATTTGCAATTTTTATTTTCTTAACAAAAGCAACCGGTAAATTCAGGTTTGGCACTGTGAAACAATTAAAGCCCGTTTTACACCGTGCTCCCTATTCAGTCTACGACAACAGACCCCTGGAATTACTGTAACCTCCATCTGTTGCTACCCTGGTACTCTTGAGGCCGTAGATCGAGAGTCAGTGGAGTAAACCATTCCAAAAATCTGGCGCCCGAGGCAATCTAGTTATATACCGAAACCGAGGGTGTCATAGTGACGATAAGGCTCTTTTAAAGAAAAAGAAAAGGCCCGTCACAAGTAACATATTCATGTACTACTCCAAAATCAAGTTATTAGTTATTTTATTTTGCAAGTACAAAATTAAAAATCTCTTTTAATGTTTTTTATTACTTTATTTCACGTTGTAAGTACAAAAATTAAAAATATATTTTCGTATTTTATTATTTAATTTTATTTTGCAACAAAAAAAAGAAAAATCTATTTTCATGTTTTTTTATTAATTACTTTATTTCATATTGTAATCATGTAAAAATCTATTTTTGTGTTCGAAATTGTTAGAATCACGTTCTCCTAGTTCCAACCCTGTATGACGCCTACCCATGACAATTCCTGGAAGGTATTCTACTATAATTTGCAACCCACTATAAGAGTATATCAATACTAACTCGGAAAATGTTTACAATCCATTTAATTTTTAGATCTACTTAACAACATATAAAGTCCCCGCTAAAAGAACTGGAAAAGTAGGCAGAGCATCGGGAAGCGATTTTCGAGTATCTGATTGTGTCAGGTTTGACCGCAAGGATCATTGGATTATCTCTATACATGAGGGCAAAAGAAAGAGGTGCGCCAGGCCAGCTTACAGTTCAAAACAAGGGCGGATCCAGGGGGGAGGTCATGGGGGTCATGACCCCCCCTATCCTGTGATGTTTTTTATGAATACCAAAAAAATTTCCGGGAGAGGAGCCCCAGAAGTTCTTCACGAGTTATGACCCTCCCTAAAGTGAGACTCTGGATCCGCCCTTGGTTCAAAAGGGCGTACAATGTGCGAAAAATGCAATGTTGGGCTTTGTATTTCATGTTTTAAAATATTTCATACAAATGAGACAAATGAATGAATTTCTTCCATTTTTGATCTTGGGGAACGCCTAGTGGTCCCATATGGGACCACCATTTTTTTCCAAACCAGAAAGATTTTTTTTTATTTTTGCTTAAATTTAAGAATAATAAGCTGTTTTAAATAAATTTTACTTTCCCGGACCCATCAAAGGGAAAGTAAGGTGAACGAGCAAAAAAAAAATTTGAGATATCGATGGAAATATCCATTTTGAGGTCCCCCAAGAAGATTGAGACCATTTCCAACGTATGGTCTGTCTGTGTGTAATCTTCCACGATAACTGCCGAACCGTTTGACCAATCAAGCTGAAATTTGGTATGGAGGGTCGGTGTGTGCCTAGAATGCGACCATTAGTTTTTGGTTTAAATTGGTACAGTGGAGGGTCCTCAAGACCGACATTGGTTAAATATACATGTAACAATTTTTTGCTTTATTTAAATTTTAAGGACAAAAAATACATTTTAGTGCAAAATATTGTAGTACAAAGTTTTATAGAATAAAATTCTCTATAACTTTTGTTTTAAACTTTTTTCAGAATTTCCAATAGTTTCGCCACTAGAGGGCGCGTAAAAAATGTGCATGTATGTTTTCTCTAGTTTTTCTTGATTTTGGGGACAAACAATGTATTTAGTGCAAAATTTTCTTGTGCAAAGTTGTAAAGCATCAAATTTTCTTTAACTTTTATGTTTAACTTTTATCGAATACCTCATAGTTTCGCCGCTAGATGGCGAGAAAAATACACATTTAAAATTCCCTACAACTATTGTATGAAAATTTTTCCCGAATTCCCAATAGTTTTCACACATGATTTTAGGAGATCCTAATTGTAGCAGTATGATATATAACGTGCGCATGCGCAGCTTATGTCATTATCAATATTGAAATATCAATTCGGTAGACATATTCACCATCGGCTCGCTGTTTTTAATGTGTTCCATAAATCAATGTAATGCTTAGTATTTTGTAATTAAAATAATAATAATAAATAACATATTCTCTACGGTCAAGCCGGGAAAGTCCTGGGGTGACACAGCTGATTTTTTTTCATTCTAAAAGAATTTTCTATTCTCGGCGCTAATGGGTTAATATAAAAGTAAGTCACATAATATTATTAAAAAACAATAAGATTAAAAAAAAATGATTTTGAAATTTACATTTCATATAACATTTGATATAGTAACTCCACTTGGAGGTGTAAAAATGGGCATAAAAGTTTGAAAAACCGGAGGGAAGTAAACGGGTACAGAAAATAAACTTTTATTTAGCTAGCTGTAAAGTATGGAACAAATTCATTTTTAGCTAAACAGGCCATTTTAAGAAATAATCCTGAAACACGTCGATTTTTGATTTTAATTTACCGTATTTTAAAATAATAATCTAATATACAGGGTGAATTACTTTCGAGTAATGAAGTCACCGTCATTTTTTTTAAATGGAACACCTACATTTTGTTTCAATTTTCGGATTACTCTAGCTGAGCTGATTCCAAAAATGTATCACATGTTGATTCCAATTGGTACAGGGTGGACAAAAATACAATAGTTTGTGTGTGCTCATAAAGTAACACGTGTAACGAGAAATTATTTCTTATCAATTAAAAAAAAAAACAAATAGTTTTTTGTGAAATGTCATTATTTGTTTAATAATTTATTGATGTTCAGTGACAGTTTAGTACTACAATATTTTTGGTATTCGTGAATGTTTTAATTATTGCTTAGATTTAATTTGAAGTAGAAATGGAGTTAAGTGTAAAATCAAAAATTGAAATACTTATGATGATTGGGTATGGAGACAGATCGCGAACTCAGATGGAAGTGTGCAATTTGTTTATTGATAAATATCCAGAAAGACCTATAACGCGTTCAACAGTCACTAAGATAGAAAAGAAATTTCGAGAAACTGGTACGGTTGAAAATGCACGCAAATCAGGTCGTCCCTCTGCAAATAATGATACAGCATTAGCTGTTTTACTTAGTTTTGAAGAAGATGCGCACAATTCTGTGCGTAAAGTTAGTCGCTATATCGGTGTTAGCAAAAAACGGTACACAAACTATTAAAGCTTGAAAAATGGCATCCTTATAAAATTAAACTTGTGCAGGAATTAAACGAAGATGATCCAGATAGAAGAATCCAATTTTGATAAGAAATGATGGATAAATGTCACCGAGACCCTCTCTTGAGACAAAACATTATTTTTTCTGACGAGGCCACTTTCACTTTAAATGGCGAGGTCAACCGTCAGAATTGTAGATACTGGGCAAAAGAAAACCCCCACTGGATGCGTGAGCATCATACACAATACCCGCAAAAGGTAAATGTATGGTCTGGAATTGTAAGAAATCGAATCATCGGACCCTACTTTATCGAAGGTAATTTAAAAGGGGCAAAGTACCTTGAGTTTTTAGGGGGTATCTCGTACCTACTTTACGTAATTTGTTCGCAGCAGACGTAATCCTGGAGATTTTGATGAAAGCTTATGGTTTCAACAGGATGGTGCATCTCCACATTATGTTGTAGATGTTAGAAGGTACCTAGATGAAATTTTTCCGAACAGGTGGATTGGTAGACGTGGACCTATTGAATGGCCAGCGAGGTCACCAGATTTCAATCCTTTGGATTATTTTATGTGGGGCCATCTGAAGAATGTTGTGTATCAAACGAAACCAGCAAATATTCAAGAATTAAAAGAGAGAATTCGTACAGCAATAAACAATATTTCTCAAGACACAATAAACAAGGTTCGACAAGAATTTGTACACCGTTTGGGTTACCGTCGAATACAGCAAGGGCTGCAGTTCGAACATTTATAAAGTCATGTATTTGATCATATTCTGTACGCTAGACAATAAGTATTTTTGATAATATTGTTAATTTAACTAATAAAGAATGTTACGCGTTACTTTATGAGCACACAGAAAACTATTGCATTTTTGTCCACCCTGTACCAATTGGAATCAACATGTGATATATTTTTGGAATTAGCTCAGCTAGAGTAATCCGAAAATTGAAACAAAATGGGGGTGTTCCATTTAAAAAAAATGACGGTGACTTCATTACTAGAAAGTAATTCACCCTGTATATTAGATTATTATTTTAAAATACGGTAAATTAAAATCAAAAATCGACGTGTTTCAGGATTATTTCTTAAAATGGCCTGTTTAGCTAAAAATGAATTTGTTCCATACTTTACGGACACACTGTATATTAAAATATCATAAATCACCTACCTCATTATATGGTCCATGAAAGTAGTTCCCGGATATCTATCTCCACCAATAGCAACGCCTTCATATACACCATCGGTTGCTTTAGAAACAATGTTATTCAATTCGTTAGACATACCACCGGATCTAGACACATAAGCGACACTACCAGGTCTGTACAATTTGGAATGCAAAATATTATCCATCATACCACCAGTGTTACCAATCTTGAAACAACCTGGTTTAACACCTCCCACTGTGGCCGGTCCGATTATGGCAACCTTCTTTTCATCCGCCAATTTGATAAGTTTCCTAGTATAATTTTCAGGAATACCTTCAGCAATGATTGCAATCGTTCTGATTTGCGGGAATTCCAAAGTTTCGACCGTACTAGAATAGGCCGAGCGGAGGGAAGCAAAATTAACGAGAACATCAGCATCTGCATGTTTAGTCATGGCGTCTCTCATTTGTTTGTAAACAGGAATTAATATTTCTTTATGACCCCAGTAGAATTTTTGTTTGTGATCTCCGGTAAACGGATAAATAATAGCTACGACGCTGGGTGCGTTTCGTCTGCATACAAAATCGAAATCGAGCATACTTTGAACGGCTCTATTTTGCATACCCCAAATAATTGCTTTGGTGCTTTTAGTGAACATATGCGTGGATGTTACGTCTCCCTTTTTAGAAAAAAAGAAAAAAAAATCGTGATTATCAATGTGTAAATTTAAAAAAATATTACAATGATTACCTGTGAATTTGGGGATGATGATATGAATGCAGGGTTGGGTGCATTTTCCTTTAAAAAATCAAAAATCAAAGTCTACAATAAAAAATTTAATAAATATGGCCTTTATTTCAAGTATTATAATTTACCACCAAATTTATATTTACACAAAACATTAAAGTTTTAGTAAATTTAATAGCCTATTACCACTTTTTTTTAGTAAACATGAATTTTATTATTATGTTAGTTATTTATCATGCAAAATTAAAAAAAAAAAAATTATTCATTTATACATTTATAGACAACAAAAAATATTTTGTATAAAATATAATATTCTAAGTACCTACTTGTATTAAATAATGAACGATTTTGCAAAAATAATGTACGATTTTTAATTTTTACAATTATTCACCAAAAACTGTTTTTAAAATATAAAAAAATAGTGTTAGATATGTAATGGAAAATGCGAGATGAATGGAAAAAGGGAGTAATAATAAATGTTACATAAAAAATACTTTCCACAACGGTAAAATATAAACGTATACAACATATATTAAATTTATTGTAGGCTATAGACAATAAACAACATATATAAAAAGACAAATAACAGAAAAAAAAAACAATTCATAGCATTGCCAAACTTGGAATCACTTTAAATTCAGAAAAAATTTGAATTTGCATAAAACGTAAATTATATTAAAAATTTGTTTTGTCCGCCATTTTCTGCATGTTTCTGAACTACTTTTTAATGGTCTATCCGAAAAAAAAATTAACTTGACATTTTTTATTTTTGACAGGTGACAGTTGGAGAAATAATTTTGAGTGTTCTGAATAGAGATTTTCAAGGGCTTTCAAATGACATATTGAATATCAAATTCCGTGAGATATTGCGTGTGTCATTTTTTGATAGTGACACTTCCGTTTGACAGATGTCGTACAAAAACTAATGAGTTCTTTCCGACGGGTAACCCAAGCCCATATACCAAATTTCAGCTCAACCGGATTAAACGTGTAGCCTCTATCGTGGAAGAATACACACAAACAGACATACAAACAGACATGCTTCCGTTTGAAAATGGTCTTAATCATACTTTCCCCTCTCGGAGGTGGATCGGGAAAGTAAAATTGGGAAAAATTATGAAGAAATATGGGAAACATAGGGCAAATTTGGGAAACATATAGTTCAAAAAATAAGAAAAAAATGGTGAAAAATAAGGGAAAATTGGAATAGATGGGGAAAAAAGTGAAAAATTGGGAAAAATAGTGAAAAACTGGGAAAAAGGAAAAAACCGGTAAGGAAAATTGAGAAAATCATTGAAAAAAACGAAAAAAATGGAAAGATAATCAAAATTGGGGGAAAATTGGGAAAAACAATAAAAAAGAGGGATAAAATAGGAAAAAATAAGGAAAACTAAAAAAAGAAATAATGGAGAAAAATATGGAAAAACTAGGGAAAAATCTGGAAATATAAGGAAAAATATTAAAATATAGGTTAAAATCTTTAAAAATAGTGAAAAATTTGAATAAACAAATAAATAATAAAAATAGGGGAAAATCTGGAAAAACAATGAAAAATTGGGGAAACATTGGAAAAACAGTGAAGTTGGGATAAATTAAAAAAAATAGGAAAAATAAGTTAAACTTGGGGAAAATCTGGAAAAATACGGAAAATTTCAGAAAAAATAGGTGGGAAATTTAAAAAAATAGTGAAAAAATTTAAATAAATATGAAAATTGGGGATAAAGGGGAAAAGTACAAAAATAGTGAAAAACTTGGATACATTTAAAAAATATGAAATATTGGGGAAAGTCTGGAAAAATAGTGAAAAATTGGGGAAAGTCTGGAAAAATAGTGAAAAATTGGAAAAGATAATGAAAATCTGGAAAAATAGTTAAAAATCGGTAAAAAGCATAAGAAAGAAGTGAAAAATAGGGAAAAATCTTGATAAATGGTGGAAAAATGGGAAAGAATTGTGAAGAATAGGGAAAAATCGGAAAAAAATAGTGAAATATTGGGAAAGTGAACAATTGTGAAAAATCTGGAAAAATTGGGATACATTTAAATAAATACGAAAAAATGACAAAAATTGTGAAAATTAGTGAAAAATAGGAGATCTGAATTTTTAATATTAATATTAACCTTAAAAAAAATAAAAATGAGGGGGTAATCCCACCCAACTTTCCGAACAATCATAGTAAATTAATTGTTTAATCGATTATTTTTGTAATAAAATTTTGAAAAAAATTATAATTTTAAAATTAATTATTACAAAAGAAAAATTTGAATAAACATAAAAAAATAAGAAAAATAGGGGAAAATCTGGAAAAACAGTGAAAAGTTGGGATAAATTAAAAAAAATAGGAAAAATAGGTTAAAATTGGGAAAAATCTGGAAAAATGCAGAAAAATGGAAAATTTTGGAAGAAATAGGTGGGAAATATAAAAAAATGGTGAAAAAATTTAAATAAATATGAAAGTTAGGGAAAATGGGAAAAAACTACAAAAATAGTGAAAAATTTGGATACATTTTAAAAGATATGAAAAAAAGGGAAAAGTCTGGAAAAATAGTGAAAAATTGTTATGAATATTAAAAAAAACAGGAAAAATTGAGAAAAATACTAAAATAATGAAAAATTGTGAAAATCTGGAAAAAACAGTTATTTTTTCTATTATTTACCCATTTTTTCCATTTCTTATTGCTTCCAATTTTTTCCTGGTTTTTCCTATTTTTCTTATGTTTTCTATTTATTCCTCTTTTTCTTGTTTTTTAATGTTTTTTCTATTTTGCCTGTTTTTCCCATTTTGTCTGTTTTTCCGTATATTTCCGTTTTTTTCTATTTTTGCCCATTTTCCAATTTTGCTCTATTTCTCCTTATTTTTTTCCGTTTCCCCATTTTCCCTATTTTTCTATTTTTTCGTATTTTCCTCATTATTTCATATTTTTCCTTTTTTCCCTATTATATCCCATTTATTCAGTTTTTCCTATTCTTACTTTTCTGTTTTTACCTTTTTCCTGTTTTTCCCCGTTATTTCTATTATTACCCATTTTTTCTAATTTTTTACATATCCAAAAATCTTCCAACGCGCCCAGAGAAGTTTTAACTTCAAAAATAAAATTACGAAAAAGTTAAAAGATTAAAGAAATTTGATGCTCTACAACTTAGCATAAGAAAATCTCGCACTAAAGTGCATGGTTTATCTTCAAAATTTGGAAAAACTATGGAAAACCTACATGAACATTTTTGCGCGACCTCTTGTGGCGCAACTATTGGTAATTTTATGCTGTCTGTCTCTATTCTTCCACGATAGAGGCCACACGTTTAATCCGATTGAACTGAAATTTGGTATATGGGTCTGAGTCACCCGTCGGAAGAACACATTAGTTTTTGTACGGCGGAAGTGTCACTATCAGAAAATGACAGATGCAATATGTCACTGAATTTGATTTGTAATATGTCATTTGAAAGCTCTTTGTTAATCTCTATTCAGAACAGTCAAAATTATTTCTCTAATTGTCATCTGTCAAAAATAAAAAATGTCAAAGTTTGAAACTTTAACAGTAAATATCTGAAAAAGTTTTCGTCTCTGGACACAACCGATTTTTTTGCAAATTCCTTTGAGAGCAAATAAATTCTTGTTCTAACAATTTTTTTTGCTTTTTTTCCTATTTTATGTGTGAAAATATGAATTTTTAATGTTTTTTTAGTTTTCCTGTGTGGAAAAATGCATGCTCGCTTTTTTTCTCAATTTATGTGGAAAAATGTATTCTTTTTTTTTACCAATTTATATGTGAAAAAATGCGTTTTTGCTGTATTTTCTAATTTTTTTTTGTGGAAAAATATATTTTTGCGGATTTTTCCAAATTCGAATGTGCGTTCGTGCTTGTTTTTTTTGAATTGGCTGCAAAAAAATGCGTTTTTTTGTTATTTTCAATTTTTTTGTGTGGAAAAATGCATTCTCGCTTTTTTCCCAATTCAAGTGTAAAAAATGTATTTCTGTTGTTTTTTCTAGTTTTTCGTGTAGGTGATTGGTTCTTTTTAAATTTGTGTGTGATAAAACGCACTTTGCATTTTTTCAAATTTGAATAATGAAAAATGTATTCTTGATTTTGGATTTTTTTCAAAATTTGCGTTAAAAAAAGTATGCTGTTTTTTTCCAATTTTTATGTGGGAAATCCATTTTTGCTTTTTTCCCAATGTATGTGTGAAAAAACGCATTTTTGCTGTTTTTTATTCTAGTGTTTTATGCATTCTTGCATTTATACCATTTTATATGTGTTTCAATTTTTTCCACATTCATCTGGGAAAAAATACTTTTGAATTTTTTTCTAATTTTTTCGTAGAAAATGTGTTTTTTATTTCTATTTTGTCAAATTCGTGTACAAGAAAACGCATTCTTGCTTCTGTTGTTTTTTTAAATTTTTGAAAAAAAAAAATTCAGTCTTGTATTGTGAACGAGCTAAAAAAGTTTTTCGAGAACGATGGAATATACATTTTAAGGTTTTTCCTTATTTTCTCGTTTTTTCTTATATTTTTGTTTTCTGATTTTTCTCATTGTTTTCTTATTTCTCAGTTTTTTCAACTTTTTTGTAATTTCTGTAATTTTTTCTTATTTTTATGATTTTTTCTCGTTTTTTTTTCGATTCTTTCTCCTTGTTGTGTTTTTTTTCTATTTTTTCATTTGTTTTCAGATTTGTTCTCTGTTTTTTCTTATTCCTCTGATTTTTTTCGATTTATTTCAATTCTTTCGAATTTTGTAATGTTTTTACGATTTTTTTGTTTTTTTTCCGAATTTTTGTGTTTTTTTTTTCAATTTTTTGTGATTTTTTCAAGTTTTTTCTCGTGTTTTGCAATTATTAGCGTTTTTTGCAACTTTTTCCGTATTTTTTTATTACATTTTTTTATTTTTTCGTTTTTTCCATATTTTAGAATTTTATTTTTCTCTTTTTCCCAATATTTTCAGATTTTTCCAATTTTTCGATTATTCTAATTTTTTCTTGGTTTCTTTTTTCATTTCTCTGTTTTTTGTTTTTTTCTAGTTTTTTCTCGGTTTTTCCCGGTTTTTTTCTTATTTTTTTTCCGATTTTTATTCCTTGTTCTGTTTTTTTTTCTATTTCTTTCTTTTGTTTCCAGATTTTTCTCATTTTTTCTAATTCCTCTAATTTTTTTCGATTTATTTCAATTCTTTCGGATATTTTAATGTTTTATACGATTTTTTTGTTTTTTTTTTCCAAATTTTTGCCGTTTTTTCAATTTTTTGTGATTTTTCGTTTCTTGTTTTTTTAGCGTTTTTTCCCCATTTTTTCCGTATTTTTTTGGTTTTTTAAAATTTTTTGATTTTTCCGTTTTTTCCGTACTTTACAGTTATTTTTAATTTTTTGGCAATATTCTCTGATTTTTCCAATATTTTGTGTTTTTCTTCTTCTTTCTCAGATTTTTTCGATTCTTCAAATTTTTTCTCGTTTTTTTCTCTCATTTTTCTGTTTTTGGTTTTTTTTTCTGATTTTTTTTTTGACAAAAAATTTGATTTTTTTTCGTTTTTTAAACAAATTTTGATGAAGAAAAACTGAAATAATCGATTAAATAATTACTTTACTAGGAGTGTTCGGAAGGTTGGGGTGGGATTACCCCTCATTTTTTTTTCTTATAAAGTCCAATTATATTTGACTGAAACCGCGCAAATATTTTAACAAGGTTTATTCCTATTTTAAAATCTTGTTATAAAATGAATGATTGGTTAAATTATTCGTTTTTTGTAGGCCATAGATAATTAAAAAAAAAAAACAGTAAGTTGCAATAAAGAATATTAGAGATTTAATTAGACTTCAATTTTTGTTGATATGAAACTAATTTTAATATTTAAAAACGAATTAAGTGAATTTCAAAAATACTGCTACAACTTTCTTGAATGAGTTGAGAAGGAAACTCGTTTTGGGTCGACAAAAAAAAAAAAAAAAAAAAAAAAAAAAAAAAAAAAAAAAAAAAAAAAAAAAAAAAAAAAAAAAAAAATATCAACTTCAGATTACCCTGATATTTTTTAGTGAAAAAAGTAGTTTACTAAAGTACCCTAACATCAATATTTCAAGGCCATAAAAAGCCACATATTGAAACTCTGGAAAGCAGGAAGAAAATAGGGAAAATTAGAAACAAATAGGACAAAATTGTAAAAAATTGAGCAAAATATAGAAATTTGGGAAAAATAGTGAAAAAATGGGAAAAAACGGGAAAATTAGAATAAAATATGGAAAAACGGTGAAAAACAAGAGAAAAATAGGAAAAACTAGGAAAAAATGAGAAAACTAATTAAAAATATAAGAAAAAAATATGGAAAAATAAGAGAAAAAAATCGGTTGTGTCACTCCAAAACTACCCCGACGAGTATCCGGAGACGAATATTTTTTACAGACATATTGCAAGTCAAATTCCGTGACATATTGCTTCTGTCATTTTTTGATAGGTTCTTCCGACAGGTAACCCAAACCCATATAACAAATTTCAGCTCAATCGGATTAAACGTGTGGGCTCTATCGTGAAAGAATACACACAGACAAATACACAGACAGACAGACTAAATGGTCTTAATCGGCTCAGGGGATCTTAAAATGTATATTTCCATCTTTCTCGAAAAACTTTTTTTACTCCGTCCACAACACATTTTTTCCACACTCGAATTTGAAAAAAAAAATCAAGACTGCATTTTTTTCACCAAAAATTTAAAAAACCAACAGAAGCAAGAAAGCGTTTTCTTGTACCCGAATTTGGAAAAAAAAACGAAAAGAATAAATTTTTCCTTATTCAAATTTGAAAAAATGCAAAATGCGTTTTATCTCACGAAAATTTAAAAAGAAACAAGCATCAATGTATTTTTCTACACGGAAAACTAGAAAAAAAGCAGAAATGCATTCTTCGCACTTGAATTGGGAAAAAGCGAGAATGCATTTTTCCAACAAGAAAACAAAAAAAAAAACAGTAATAATGCATATTTTCACACATAAAACACAAGAATACACACAGACAGACAGACAGACTTCCATCTGGAAATGGTCTTAATCATTTCAGGTGACCTCAAAATGGATATTTCCATCTTAATTACGAAAAATCATTTTAGCTCGTTCACAATAATTTCCCTTCTCGGAGGTGGGTCAGGAAAATAAAATAGGAAAAATAGGAAAAACTAGGAAAACATGGTGAAAAATTGAGCAAAAAATACGGAAATTTGGGAAAAATTGTGAAAAATGGGAGAAAACGAGAAAATTAGAGCAAAATAGGAAAAAATGATGAAAAACAGAGAAAAATAGGAAACAATAGGGAAAAATTTGGAAAACTAATAAAATTAAGAAAAAAATATAGACAAATGAAAAAAAATACGAAAAATAGTGCAAAAAATGGGCAAACCTAGAATAAAATAGGAAAAAATAGGAAAAATAGGGCAATATTGGGAAAAAATGGAATATATTCAATAATAAAAAATAATAGGGATAAATAAATAAAAATAGGTAACAATAATGAAAAACAGAATATGAATAAATAGAAAAAATATCAAAAAAATAGCGAAAATTGGGGAAAAATAATGATTAATGGGAAAATATAAGTACAAATAGAATAAAATAATGGAAAACAGGGAAAATAAGTAAGAAATAGGAAAAATGGAAACAAAATGTGGGAAATAGCGAAACTCGAGAAAATAGGAGAAAAATTTGCGAAAAATTGAGAGAATTGAGGGGAAAAATAGGAAAAGATAGATATAAATAGGCAAAATGGTGAAAAATTGGGGAAAACAGGAAAAAATAGGGATAAATGGGGCAAAATTGAGAAATTGAGCAAAATAGGGAAATTTGGGAAAAAACCGACAAAATTAGTGCAAAATAGATAAAAGCGGGCAAAAACAGAAAAAAATAGGAAACACAAGGAAAAAATAGGGAAAACTAAACAAAAATAAGAAAACAATGTGGAAAATTTGAAAATAAAATTGGAAAAATAGGGCAAAAATAGGAAAAACTAGGAAAAACAGGGAAAATTGGGAAAACTAAAAACAAAAAATAAAAAAATATGAAAAAAATAGGAAAAATAGGGCAATATTGCGGGAAATAAGGAAATAAGTAAAAGTGAAATATATTAAATATTAGAAAAAAATAGGGATAAATATAGAGAAAAATAGTGTAAAAATAATGTAAAACAGAAAATGAATAAATAGAAAAAATACCAAAAAATAGCGAAAATTGGGGAAAAATAAGTACAAATAGGACAAAATAGATAGGGGACAAAACAGCAAAAAATAATAAAAAACAACAAGAATTGAGGAAATGGGAAAAACAGAATAAAATAGGGAAAAGCAGGGAAAGATGGCGAAAAATAAGGAAAAATAGCGATGAATAGCAAAAAATTGGGAAAAACAGGAAAAAATAAGAACAAATGGTGAAAAATAGGAAAAATAAAGAAAATGGCGAAAAATAGAAAAAAA
>OY725342.1:31616727-31694315 GCA_963243735.1 Neocrepidodera transversa | reverse complement strand
TGAGAAAATAACAATGGCCAAAGCAGATCGTGCCAAACTTGACCGGTATTGAATGGCATCTTTTAGAGTAGAATTTATTGCCGTGTCCTAGGGGGTCAAAAAACAAAATGTAAGGCAAACTTGTGTTTTTTAGATAAGGCACCCTGTAGCTTCACTTACCAATATGAGAGAGTTCTTTTTCCGATAAAATTATATACAAAACTTAATATTTAATTTTAGAAAAACTGCGAAAAATAATAAAATACAAAATATTTGCCCTTTTAAACGAATCTACTATGCTAATGGTTTAATAAATGAGTTATACAAGAGGAAAGTTCATAAGTTATATCATAATATTAGCTTTTAATAAAAATCAAGTACTTAGACCCTCTTATATACCTGCCACTGGTTTACTCTAGCTGTAGAGTTCTAAACAATACACCAATAAACATATATTCAGTTTGAATACATATGCTAATTTAGTTTTATTTTACGTTCTTTTTGTACTTAAGCAAAAACATAATATGTGAGAAGTGTCGCATGCTTATAATAGCTTACGCCAAGGCTTACGCCTTGAGTTACCTACGTTACAGTCGATATCGACCCCCACTAAGTTTTTTTTAATAGTTTAGCAGGTTACAACGATTTACAAGAAAACATTTCTTTAATGTTACGTACGCCAAAAAGTTGTATGATATTTTTCAGAATACCACTTTAATTTGTACAAAACTAGTAAAACTATCTTGACATGGTTTTTGCATCACCCTGAATTTAAAAAAAAAACAAGTCGTCAGTATTAAAATTAATTTTTAACTAAAATGCATACCGACAAACAAAATTACTAAAAATATCTTATAAATATTCAACTTTCCGTACCATTTAAAGTTGTTCACCCTGTAGAGTTGCCATATTTTAAACTTAATAGCAGTAACTATATCTATTTAAGGCATGCATGCTGTTTTTTAAATTATGCTCTTTTTTTTGATTATAAGGACAATTTGAAAAGTAGTGCACATATAGCAAGCCCCCTTTTACGTACACTTATGAGTGACCGTAGCTCCGAAACGACCCGTGGACCCCCCAATTTTTCTTCACAAATTCAATAAAGATGTTTAGGACTACAACATATATAAAATTGAGACTTTTTTACCGAAACCTTTTTTCAGTGCTTTAAGTGCGGTGTCCTTTAATATCCTAAAAACAATTCATTCCTGGAAAATTCGCGGCAACTGCCTTAAGTTTATCAGCAATTTCTTACAAAATCGATCGTTTTCTGTTAGAGTTCAGAACTCATTTTCAGAAGTACAAAAGGAAGAAAATGGAACACCGCAAGGATCAATAATTAGCTCTACTTTGTTCTTGATTGCAATAAACGATATAATTAAAGATATTCCGAAACCGTTAAAGCCACGTATATATAGAATTTTTAATACAAATCCCGATGCACGTCACAAGTGATGTCATTCTTTCATTATAGTACTATCAACTTATTAAAATTTCCCTAAATATGTAAAATAATCCGAAACCAACGAATATTCACGAGTATCCATGAACGTAGTTACACTACTGAAAACCGAAAAATGCAATTGTTATTAGTTTGACAATTTTAGAATGATCTCAATTATATTAGCTTATTCACATCTTATTCTTGATAATATAAAATTATGTGTAGCACTCAAAAAACCATATATTTTTATTAAATAATTTTAACATTTTGTACGCCAATGAAACTCGTAGTTATAGAGAAGAAATGACATTTTAGTAATTGGTAAGCCTTGATGCGCTGTTGTCAATTGTAAATTGAAAATTTTCACCTATTAGTGATAACTGATTTAGGTTATGTCAACAAATTAATTAAGTTTTCTCCACGTTTTCGTAATTTTATAATATTGTCTTTATTTTTGCGCTTTGCCAGTTATACTCATAAAAAACTTTTTTTTTTTCAAAACAAACATAGTGCGAATAAGTTGATTATTGTCGTGTATTTCTACATACCAACAAAATGCCAAAAAAACTAAATAGTCGCTGTAAGGAGCTTGTATCTTCGTTAATAAAGTACTTTGATCGGGAGCGATATAATAATGGACCACTTTTACCCTTAACTGCGGTCAGAGAGGTAAGTTAGAAAGATTATATAAATGTCTAGAAATATGAAATTGTTTTCTTGTCTGTTTTAGCGTGTTGCAGCAGCCCTAGACTTAAATATTTCTACTGTCAGTAGTATTTCGCAAGCAGTCAAGAATAATGAATTATTAAAATCGCCACCCAAAAAACGTTCATGCAAAAAAACAGTCACTAACACAATAACATTGGATACAAGTGGAATACGACAGATGTATGATAGAAGTGAGTTCATTCTAATTATCCAATAAAAGTTTATATTTTTATATACCAATATCGATACATATAGATACAAAAGAAATATCAAAAAATGTCAAAATGTTATGTTTTAGAATATAAGTGATGTTGGCATTATATGATAAAAAAACAGCAAGTAGAAATAAAATATATTCTTTTTTCAGACACAAACACCCAAAGGTATTTGTAGTAGATAATTTACGCCCGGTTGTACCAATACATCCTAGGACGGATTCTTATCCTAAGTCAGACTTAAGTCTAAAATCGATTTTATATTGTTGCACCAACGAAAAATCTCTGGCCTGTGATGTAACCTGATCACAGATCCTAGGCAGTCGATTTCGACGACTTAGGGCGAGGATTATAACCTCTAAAATATACGTCATTTGACATTTACTAGAAAAAGCTGCTAGAAAGTTATTTAAACTGAATGTAAACGAGACAAATAAACATTTTTTCTGTAGAATATTATATTTCACGTTAATAAAAATAAAAAGACTTTTACGTATTAATAGAGTGGTATTAGTTTACAAAGTTCGGTTGTAATTTTTAAGTTAAATAAAGTGATGGATCTAGACGCAGATATAAATATTGTGGATATTGTAGATGTAATAGATGATATAGACGAAGAAATAAATGCTCTACCAAGACAAATTCGCCCTAGAATGAATTATTTTGAAACTTTATCAGAGGAAGAATTTTTTAAAAGGTTTCGATTACAAAAAGGGACCACCTTACAATTACTTGCCCAAAGAGCTTTAATTGAACTAATATATGTATTACAAAGAGTAACAATAAATCCAACTTTTCAGAAACAATTCATTAAGTCAAATGAATCAATTACTTTTATACAATAAGAACTTTTGCTACTGGCGGTCATCTACTAGCTACTGGAGATTTTATAGGAGCTGATAAATCCAATATATCAAGAATTGTATCAAAAGTATCACGAATAATTGCCAATTTAAAAGAAAAATATATATAATGCCAAGAAATGAAGTTGAAATTGCTGCTGAGCAAAATAAATTCTTCGATGTTGCTGCTTTTCCTTGTGTTGTGGGGACAATTGATGGCACTCACATAAGAATTTTATCACAAGGTTTGATTTCACCACCTATTTATTTTTCAGTTCCTTATAATCTATGTACATATTTTTCACAGTGGGTCTCGATGGCGAATTTTTTAGAAATAGAAAAGGCTACTTTTCACTAAATGTCCAAGCGATATCGAGTGCAGATCTACTTTTCAAGGATATTGTAGCCAGGTGGCCTGGCACGATTCATGATGTGACAATGTTCAACAATTCCAGATTAAAAGCACGGTTTAAGATAGGAAGATTTTGCCAATGGAATTTTATTAGGTAAACGATATTTGGATATTTATGTATTCTGATTATTTTATGACATTTTTATTTTGTAATATATAGGTGAGCGGATATTATGAATTTATCATATTTGTTTACTCCTTTTTTAGAACCACTCAACGAAGGGGAGAGAAATTTCAACAGAAGCCATATAACAAGCAGAGTTAAGGTAGAAAATTTGTTCGGAGTGTGGAAGAAACGGTTTCCTATTATGGCATATGGATGTAGAATGAAGTTGAATAATGTCTTCCCAATTATCACCCGATGAAGTGGAAGTGATGCAACGTCACCTCCAAGAAACGCCAAGAGATGAAGATATTCCAATTCCAGTCAATAATAATAAACATTTTGATTACCTACGATATCTTGTAAATAATTATTTTGCCAGAATGTAGGAATATTCATTTTATTTATTTATTTATACATTTTATAATATTAACATTTTCAAGAAATAATATTCTATATCATCTCTTACCATTGGTACTCATAAATAATATTATATTGTATTACTAGGAGTAGAAGGCGCTTATTATTTGTTGAGCTTAGAAGTTTACGACCGAGGCGGTGTAATCTGAGCGAAACAGAAATAATGAAGGCTTCTTCTCCGAGTAATATACATATACTAGTATACTAGTTTTTTCTTCAAGTCTAGAAATAATTCAAGTTGTATGTAGCAAAAAATAGACATTTTCAAAACTGAAAAACGTCCAATTAAATAAATATTAAAATGACAGTTCATACCTACTCGATTATAAAGCCCATTGCTATCTTTTCTCATTGTTGTTGTATTAGTAAAACGATAGGATATTTCTACGGTCTATGGTGTCGAAAGTCATATATTTATTAATATACGCTTGAAGATAAACTTTTCATCTTTCAAAATTGTATAATTTTTATTTATTTTTTTATACTTTTTCAATTTTGGAATCGATAACGATGAATTATTTGAGGAAAAAATTGAAATTTGGTAAAAACTAAAATATCGGAAATTTTTCAAGTCCATAAATACGACAAAGTGAAATTCAAGGAGACATTTTTATTTAAAATTTTTTAATTAATTAATAGCATGAATCTAAACATAATTTTTAATTTTTATTAACATTTTCAAATTGTCATTTTTTTGTAAAATTAATAATAAAAAATTTTCAGACATACTGTATATACAGTGTGTCCACTTAAGTTCGCGACATATGGGAACTGAGACATAAAATTATTTTCTATAAATTATGTTATTTACAAATACAAATATTTTACGATATTTTCTTAAAATATTAATTGAATATACTTGTAGAATATTTTTTTTTATTTTTGTTCAAGTGTTATTCTTTGTTATATGTAAATAAAAATAGTTTCCTGTAAAAATTACTTTATCTTCAAGCGTATATTAATAAATATATGACTTTCGACACCATAGACCGTAGAAATATCCTATCGTTTTACTAATACAACAATAATGAGAAAAGATAGCAATGGGCTTTATAATCGAGTAGGTATGAACTGTCATTTTAATATTTATTTAATTGGACGTTTTTCAGTTTTGAAAATGTCTATTTTTTGCTACATACAACTTGAATTATTTCTAGACTTGAAGAAAAAACTAGTATACTAGTATATGTATATTACTCGGAGAAGAAGCCTTCATTATTTCTGTTTCGCTCAGATTACACTGCCTGGGTCGTAAACTTCTAAGCTCAACAAATAATAAGCGCCTTCTACTCCTAGTAATACAATATAATATTATTTATAAGTACCAATGGTAAGAGATTATATAGAATATTATTTCTTGATATTATAAAATGTATAAATAAATAAAAAATGAATATTCCTACATTCTGGCAAAATAATTATTTACAAGATATCGTAGGTAATCAAAATGTTCATTATTATTGACTGGAATTGGAATATCTTCATCTCTTGGCGTTTCTTGGAGGTGACGTTGCATCACTTCCACTTCATCGGGTGATAATTGGGAAGACATTATTCAACTTCATTCTACATCCATATGCCATAATAGGAAACCGTTTCTTCCACACTCCGAACAAATTTTCTACCTTAACTCTGCTTGTTATATGGCTTCTGTTGAAATTTCTCTCCCCTTCGTTGAGTGGTTCTAAAAAAGGAGTAAACAAATATGATAAATTCATAATATCCGCTCACCTATATATTACAAAATAAAAATGTCATAAAATAATCAGAATACATAAATATCCAAATATCGTTTACCTAATAAAATTCCATTGGCAAAATCTTCCTATCTTAAACCGTGCTTTTAATCTGGAATTGTTGAACATTGTCACATCATGAATCGTGCCAGGCCACCTGGCTACAATATCCTTGAAAAGTAGATCTGCACTCGATATCGCTTGGACATTTAGTGAAAAGTAGCCTTTTCTATTTCTAAAAAATTCGCCATCGAGACCCACTGTGAAAAATATGTACATAGATTATAAGGAACTGAAAAATAAATAGGTGGTGAAATCAAACCTTGTGATAAAATTCTTATGTGAGTGCCATCAATTGTCCCCACAACACAAGGAAAAGCAGCAACATCGAAGAATTTATTTTGCTCAGCAGCAATTTCAACTTCATTTCTTGGCATTATATATATTTTTCTTTTAAATTGGCAATTATTCGTGACACTTTTGATACAATTCTTGATATATTGGATTTATCAGCTCCTATAAAATCTCCAGTAGCTAGTAGATGACCGCCAGTAGCAAAAGTTCTTATTGTATAAAAGTAATTGATTCATTTGACTTAATGAATTGTTTCTGAAAAGTTGGATTTATTGTTACTCTTTGTAATACATATATTAGTTCAATTAAAGCTCTTTGGGCAAGTAATTGTAAGGTGGTCCCTTTTTGTAATCGAAACCTTTTAAAAAATTCTTCCTCTGATAAAGTTTCAAAATAATTCATTCTAGGGCGAATTTGTCTTGGTAGAGCATTTATTTCTTCGTCTATATCATCTATTACATCTACAATATCCACAATATTTATATCTGCGTCTAGATCCATCACTTTATTTAACTTAAAAATTACAACCGAACTTTGTAAACTAATACCACTCTATTAATACGTAAAAGTCTTTTTATTTTTGTTAATATGAAATATAATATTCTACAGAAAAAATGTTTATTTGTCTCGTTTACATTCACTTTAATTAACTTTCTAGCAACTGTTTCTAGTAAATGTCAAATGACGTATATTTTAGAGGTTATAATCCTCGTCCTAAGTCGTCGAAATCGACCGCCTAGGATCTGTGATCAAGTTACATCACAGGCCAGAGATTTTTCGTTGGTGCAACAATATAAAATCGATTTTAGACTTAAGTCTGACTTAGGATAGGAATCCGTCCTAGGATGCATTGGTACAACCGGGCGTTACTCCCGAAGTATGGAAAAATTCTATTAAACATACAGAAAAAGAAATACAAAAATGGTACGAAAGAGAAAGTTTTTGATAGAATGGAAATTAATCCCATTATAATTAATTCTAACAGCGATGACAGTGATTCAAGTGATTTCGATTCGAATTAGGAAGAAAGATTTATTTTTTGTAGGAATTACGAATATTAGTAGTTGAATTGTTTCTTCTAAGTAAAAATATGTGTTCTTTAAACAAAACATTGTTTTATTTTAATAAAAATAAACAGTTTGCTACCTTTTTTATAAGTTTCTTTTTTATTTATTTCAAAATAATTGAATATTATATATACATTTAAAATAATAACAAACCAAACAACATAACCTTACATTATCGAAAATTCCTACATTCATCGACTATTCTGACGAGCAGGCAACACTGCAGGTTACTGACATCATAAATGATCTCTGACGTGCATCGGGATTTGTATTAAAAATTCTATATGCAGACGACCTTGTAATTTACATTAAGGGGAAAAACACCACCTTAATGTCAAATATCTTACAGAACTACCTCCGTCAATTAGAACAATGGTCCTATGAAACAGGCTTTGAATTTTCAGTTACTAAAACTACTGGCATGACATTTTCCAAAAAAAAATCAGAACACATCCCAACCTTACAGCTCTATAATAAAAATTTGATATTTAAATCATCGGTAAAATTTCTCGGAATGTGGCTTGATGAAAAGCTTTCCTGGAAAGAACACATTAGACAGTTAAATTTATTGAAAACTTTGGCAAACAGAAATTGGGGAGCCGACTATTCAACCCTACTTACTGTTTACAGAACCTTAATCAGGTCCAAGATTGATTATGGCTCGATCGCATATGCATTTTCCTCAAAAACAACATTAAAGTTACTCGACTCAGTGCATAATTCTGCACTTCGAATTGCTTTAGGAGCATTTCGCACATCCCCAATTCAAAGTATATACAGCGAATGTGGCGAACAATCGCTTCATTACCGAAGAATGTTTTTGAGTTTATCACACGCAGTCTCTATAGCTTCACATAAAAATAAGCCACTATTCAATAACACTTTCACAAACAGGTACATGCATTTCTTTGACAATAAACTATACACTGCTAAACCTCATTACGAGAGAATTCGATGTTACCTAACTCAACTATACATGGACTTCAAAGAAGTTATTCCAGTGGATCTCGATCATCCTCCTCCCTGGATAATAAAAACTCCAGATGTTAACACTTATCTAACCAAGTTTAATAAACATGAAACTAATCCAACAATTATCAAATCAAATCTTAATTCAATCCTAGAAGAACATTTCCAAGACCATTTCAAAATTTTCACTGATGCATCCAAGTCAGATGAGGACGTAGGCGCTGCATTTGTAACCCCCATACGATAGTTTTTGATAAAAACAGAATTAAAATTGGCTCAAGATAACTCTCGATGCATCAACTTCACATGGGTCCCCTCTCACATCAATATAGAAAGAAATGAGAAAGCTGACCAATGCGCGCGCAACGCTATTTCGAGTGTAGTATTAGAAACTAAGTGTCGGAGTGTCTCAACTGATCTGAAACAGTTTTTCAAAAAGAAGCTGTTGTGTAAGTGGAAACGTGAGTGGGAAAGTTCGCAAACGAAGCTTCGGTTTATTAAGAATGACGTTAGTCAGTGGAAACCAATGGTTAAAAATAGACGTGAACAAATTGTCCTCACACGGCTGCGTTTAGGTCATACCAGGTTCACTCACTCATATTTATTCTCAAATGAGAATCCACCAATGTGTTATCAGTGCAACATGGTCAAGAGTGTGAAACACTTTCTAGTTGACTGTCCGAGTTATAGTGTTCAGCGATCAATCCACAATATTCCTGACTCTTTAGATAAAGTATTGGGAAGTGACACCTCAGGAAATAATATCATAGACTAACATCTATAGATATGTTAAATAGTATTTAATGTATAAACATACAATATGTCTCAGTAAGTTGGAACCATATGGGAAACTTTTTTATTATTAATTTCAGGAAAAAAATGTATTCTTCATAAAAAGTTCTGCATATCCTAAAATCTAAAATACAATCAACAGATATCAATTTTTTTCAGTCGTGTACGAGGTATGTCAAAAAATATGAACTTTACTCAAGAGTAAAGTACCTTTATTTTTCTGAATATTGACAATTAATTGTTATTATAAAAAGTTGATTATAAATGCATATGCATTCAACACGTGTTTAAATTGCAAAATAGTTAGAAAACATTAAGAAACGAGGTTATCATGACTTTTACAATCACGAGAGATAAATGTTTATTCAAAATAGAAACAATAGTAAACAATCACAAAAAGTATTTTTTTAAAATAAATGAATGTAATTGCATATTTGAACATAGTTTTTGGTACTGATAAACTTTTTTTTAATAACATTTTTCGATATTGTCAAATTTAAAGGTACTTTACTCGTGAGTAAAATTCATATTTTTGACATACCTCGTACACGACTGAAAAAATTTGATATCTGTTGATTGTATTTTAGATTTTAGAACATGCAGAACTTTTTATGAAGAATACATTTTTTTCCTAAAATTAATAATAAAAAAGTTTCCCATATGGTTCCAACTTACTGAGACATATTGTATATATGTATACGTATTATTATTGTACCGCCGCTAATAGCCCTGTGGCGGATGCGGCTAATTTTCAAAAAAAAAAAAAAAATTCGCCTTACCTAAAGTTTGTCCCACTTCCCTCATTCTCCTAAGTCCCTCTTGATAGTTAGGACCAGCTCGTCTGACAAAGATGGAAATTTTATGTTCGATAAGTCTTTCTCTGAATTCCACTAAGGCGGTAATGATGCCCCGGAACGTGGCCGCTACGTTAGTAAAATTCGCAATACCTCCTCCGGTGATCAGAACTTTTCCTTGAGAATTTTTCTCTTGAGTCATAAGCGAAAGGATGGTTTTAGCATATTCGTAGGTCTGTTGTTCAGTTGGTGCACCTGAAATAATAAATTATTAATCAAAAGTTTCAGTATTCTTGTTTTCGTGGAGATTACGAAAGCGAAATTATCAAAAAAAAATTAATCAAAGAGAGACAGGAAAAATATATAGTAGGAGAAGGATTTACTGAAACGCGGCAGATACACGAAAATGTAAAAAAAAATTTGGCGATCTCTTACCGAAAAAGAAGTTATGAATTTTTGAAACCATCACCAAATCACAATGTTACAATTTAAAAAAATTTAAAAATCATTAAAAATCTTAAAAATAGTTTAAAATCCTTAAAATATCCTTAAAATTCCCTAAAAACCCTTAGAAATACTTAAAAATCTTAAGTAATTCCTAAAGATCCTAAAATAATCTTTAAAAAACATTAAAATCCCTAAAAATAGTTTAAAATTCTTAAAAATCCCTAAAAAGTCTTAATAGTCCTTGAAAATCCTAAAAAATCCAACTACAAATCCTTAAAAATCCCTTGAAAGTCTGAAAAATCCTTAAAAATAAAATTCTTAAAAATACTTTAAATAAAATCCTTAAAATATCCTGGAAAAATCCTTAAAAATCTCTAAAACCCCTTAACAATACTTAAAATTACTTAAAACTCTTAAGTAATTTTTAAAGATCCTAAAATAATCTTATCCTTAAAAATCATTAAAAATCCCTTAAAATTCTGAATAAATTTAAGAATAATCTCTAATAAGAATAATAATAATTTTAATCTTAAAAAAATCCTTAAAAGTCCCTAAAAACCCTTAAAAAGACTTAAAATTGCTAAAAAATCTTGAGCAATTCTTAAAGATCCTAAAATAATCCTTAAAAAACATTAAAAGCCTTATAAATAATCTAAAATTCTTAAAAATTCCTAAAAATCCTTAAAGACCCTTAAATATCATTAAAAATCGTTAAAAATCCTTAAAAATCATTAAAAATCCTTAAAAAGTTCTTGAAAATTAATAAAAATCCCAAAAATCATTAAAAATCATAAAAACTCCTTTAAATTCTTAAAAATCATTAAAAATGTTTAAAAATCCCTTAAAATTCTGAAAAAATTTAAGAACCGTTAAAAATCTTAAAAAAATCCTTACAGGTTCCAAAACCCTTAAAAATACTTAAAATTGCTTAAAAATCTTGAGCAATTCTTAATGATCCTAAAATTATCCTTAAAAAACATTAAAATCCCTAAAAATAATTTAAAATTCTTTAAATCCTTAAAAGTCCTTGAAAATCCTAAAAAAAGATTAGAAATTCTTGAAAATACTTTAAAATCCTTAAAATATCCTGAAAAAGTCCTTAAAAATCTCTAAAAACCCTTAAAAATACTTAAAAGTATTAAAAAATCTTAAGCAATTCATAAAGATCCTAAACTAATCCTTAAAAAACATTAAAAGTACTTGAAAATCATTAAAAATCCGTTAAAATTCTGAAAACATTTTAAAATCATTAAAAACCCTAAGAAAAGCTTAGAAATTCTTGAAAATACTTTAAAATCATTAAAATTACTTAAAAATCTCAAGCAATTCTTAAAGATAATAAAATAGTCCTTAAAAAACATCAAAATCCCTAAAAATAGTTTGAAATTATGAAAAATTTCTAAAAATCCTTAAAAGTCCTTGAAAATCCTTTAAAATCCTTAAAATTCTTAAAAATCATTATTATTTTTTTAAAAATCCCTTAAAATTCTGAAAAATTTTTAAAAATCTTAAGAAAATCTTTGAAATTCTTAAAAATATTTTAAAATCATTAAAATATCCTTAAAAAATCGTTAAAATTCCCTAAAAACCCTTAACAATACTTAAAATTACTTAAAAAGCTTAAGCAATTCTTAAAGATCCTAAAATATTCCTTAAAAACATTAAAATCCCTAAAAATTGTTTAGAAGTCCCTAAAAATCCTTAAAAGTCCTTGAAAATTGATATAAATCCCAAAAATCATTAAAATTCATTAAAAAACCACTTGAAAGTCAGAAAAATCGTTAAAAATAAAATTCTTAAAAATACTTTAAAATCATTAAAATTTCCTGAAAAATCCTTAAAAATCCCCAAACCCCTTAAAAATCCCCAAACCCCTTAAAAATACTTAAAATTTCTTAAAAATCTTAAGCAAGTCTTAAAGATCCTAAAATGATCCTTAAAAAACAATAAAATCCCTAAAAATAGTTTAAAATTCTTAAAAATTACTAAATATCCTTAATAGTCCTTGAAAATCCTTAAAAATCCCACCAAAAAAAATCCTTCAAAATCCTTAAAATTCTTAAAAATTATTGATTTTTTTTTTAAAAATCCCTTAAAATTCCGAAAAAAATTTCAAAAACGTTAAAAATCTTAAGAAAATCTCGGAACTTGTTAAAAAAAATTTAATCCTTAAAATTCCCTAAAATACTTAAATTATTTAAAAATCTTTAGCAATTCTTAAAGATCCTAAAAGAATCATTAAAAAACATTAAAATCTCTAAAAATAGTTAAAATTCTTAAAAATTACTAAAAATCCTTAAAAGTCCTTGAAAAATGCATAAAAATCCCAAAAATCCTTAAAAATCATTAAACAATTTTAAAGATCCCTTAAATTTCTGAAAAACATTGAAAAATCGATAAGAATCTTAAAAAACTCCTTTAACGTCCCTAAAAACACTTAAAAATACTTAAGAAGACTTAAAACTGCTTAAAAATCTTAAGCAATTCTTAAAGATCCTAAAATATTCCTTAAAAGTCCTTGAAAATCATTAAAAATTCCAAAAATTCTTAAAAAATAGGGAAAAAAATAATGAAAAACAGAAAAAAATGGGGGTATACAGAGCAAGTTTTTGAAACTATGCATTCCGACAAATTACGACTGATGATTGTTATAAGGATAAACCATGTATGGTAATGGTCGGACTGTATAGTTTCAAAAATTTACTCTCTCTTTCCGATTTAATTCCTCCCCCCTAAGGCATTACGATGGCGGATGGGTTCCATCATCTACCGGCACCAAGTTGTACTTTTACAAAGGATTTTATCCTATTAACACGACAGTAGTCCGGTTGGTACCGATCTTAGACCATTTACTATAAGACATCAATTTTTCATCCTTCTCTTGAAGTCGATATCTAAGCAAAGCAGGTTGTGATATGACAGTTTGTTTGTATACAAACTCGTAAACAAACAGTATCGCAAGTAACTCATCGAGGGTCAAATAAATGTCCGAGCCATTTTCTAGAGTTTTATTGAGTTATTTAAATTGTAAACGATACTTGATACTTGTGGTAAGTTCCATGGGCGTATGCCACTTTTATTGATATTTGTAAACACTTCCCCGCACACACCGGATCTCCCTCACCATGAGAAATGTCATAGAAAGAGACAAGATGAATCAACTTCAAAATAGCTTTGTTCGCGGGTCTAATTCTAAACCGATTCAGAACTAATTCATAACTGACGTAGAGCGCATGCCTAGTTATGAACCGATTCTAGATTTTGTTTTACCGCGAACGATTTCGGAACCAACGAAAACTTCGAATGTCAAACGACAGACGATTGTCGTTTTCTTTTCTTATTTTTTATAAATAAATAATAATATTAATTAATTTACTTTTATATTGACAACAAACATTTCTAAAAGTATCAGATTTTTTGGTCTTTTCAACTTAAAGAAGGAAGGGTTATAAGTGGACTCACACAGAATACTTTAATTTTTCTAAAGCTGTATAAAAATTACTAAAAATAGTCGCATTAATAAAAAAAAAAACATTATTAAATATGTATAATTTACTATAATTCATTAGATTAATAAAACAAAAATCAATAAACAAAACAGCTGACAAGTAAGTCGATATTGGGCATGAGCAGTAGAACCGAACTTTCAGTACTAACAAAAATTCAAGGACCGCTAGGACCGATTCTGAATCAATAATGAACCAGTTCGATACGATCCGCGAACGGGGAACTGTTATTAAAAATTCAGAATTTTTTAACCGCGAACGCTGATTGTTAGACTGCGCATGCGAGTAGTCCTTGAACTGGTTCGGAATTGCACCCGCGAACAAAGCTAATATTGTATATAAAAATGTAAAAAAGGCAAGTCTTAATAGTAAATGGTCTCAGGCACCGATCAACCTACGATAGATGTGACTATAGACCGAATAAAAATTGAAACATGCAAAGGGTGGACAAAAAACCGAAAAGCCAAAACTTAAGGGATTATCAATTGTCATAAATAGACGTCTATCAACTTGGCAAGACAGCTTCGGAAAATTACAATGGTATCTTATCAGTAATTTGCCGCTTTTTTGCCGTAAATTAGTTATGGAAAAAAAATTGCCGCTCTTTTTTTTACCAAAAATTCAATGTCTTGCTAACTTGATATCAAGTTAGCAAGACAACTGCGTAAATAATGACGATATCAAAAAACTAATAGCTAGAGAATTTGCCGCTTTTTTGCCGTAAATTAGTTGTGGAAAAAAAAATTTGCCGCTCTTTTTTTTTACCAAAAATTCAATGTCTTGCTAACTTGATATCAAGTTAGCAAGACAACTGCGTAAATAATGACGATATCGGCAAATTCTCTAGCTATTAGTTTTTTGATATCGTCATTATTTACGCAGTTGTCTTGCTAACTTGATATCAAGTTAGCAAGATGTTTAATTTTTAGTAAAAAAAAAGAGCGGCAAAATTTTTTTTCCACAACTAATTAACGGCAAATAAGCGGCAAATTCTCCAGCTTTTAGTTTTTTGGTATCGTCATTTTTACGCAGTTGTCTTGCTAACTTGATATCAAGTCAGCAAGACATTGAATTTTTGATAAAAAAAAGAGCGGCATATTTTTTTTTCCACAACTAATTTACGGCAAAAAAGCGGCAAATTACTGATAAGATACCGTTGTAATTTTCCGAAGTTGTCTTGCTAAGTTGATAGACGTCATAAATAGGACACTAGATAAAACATCAACTTTTAAATTTTATTATTTTTCTGGCATATTGGATCGAAACAACAAAAACTAGTTTTTAAATTTGCCAGTGACTATGCAAAATGAATTATGTAAAAAAAAGATGTTAAATAATAATTTACATAATGTTAAAACAATGGTGGGAAATTATGCATAACAAGAGATTTAAAGGACCCCTGAATATTATTGCAAATAAGCATATTTGACAATTTAAAATCAGTTTCTTTTAATTAAATATAATTGAACTTATTATATATAAAACAAATCTTCTTACCAGAATATTCTCCGTAATTAGCGAGTTCATTGGCCCCGCCTAAATCGCACAGTGTGTCACTATAAATTACGGAAGCTCCGCCTCCTGCTACCATGGTCCATATTCTTCCAGATTTATTTAAAATTGTTAGTTTAAGACTAGCTCCTGATTTCGAATCCAGATCAGCAATGTAAGCTTCCTCTATAAAAAAAAATGAGGTTTAGCAAACATAACAATTTCCCGCTATTTATGAAAAAAAAACAGAGAAAATTGGGAAAAAATAAGAGAAAATGAGCAAAATAGGAAAATTTGGGAAAAATAGGCGAAAATAGGGAAACAGTAAGGAAAATAGAACAAAATGGGAAAAAATAAGTACAAATAAAGACAAGTAAGGAAAAATATGCAAAAATAAAGAAAATAGACTAATGAAAAAAAAAAATAAAAAGATATAGAGAAAATAGTGAAAAATATAGGAAAAAAGAGAAAAGTAGTAAAAAATTGGGAAAACCGGTAAAAAGGAAGAAATAGGGTAAAATTGTGAAAAACAGAAAATTTTGCAAATAATAATGAAAATTAGGGAAAAAATAGAGTAAAATTGGGACAAAATTGGGAATAATAATGAAAAGTGGGGAAAAATTGAAAAATAGTAAAAAATAGGAAAAAATATCGAAAAATTGGAGAATAAATATGGGAAAAATTGTAAGATTTTCGAAAAAGAGGGAAGAATAAGGAAAATCATTGAAAAATAGGAACAAATAGGAAGAAATTAAAAAAAGAAAGATAAAATAGGGAAATTAGAGATAAATACAGAAAAATAGGGAAATATGTATGAAAATAGTGAAACATAGGAGAAAATAAGGAAAAATAGGAAAAAGTAGATATTACTAGGGCCATATATTGAGAAAAAGAGGGAAATATATTAAAAAGAGAGAAAGAACAGGATAAAATATGAAAAAGCAGGAAAAAATTGCCAAAAATTGAATCACTTTAAAAATATTAAAGATATTAAAATGGGATTTATACCATTCAATAGGTAATATAATTAATGTATTTTAATGCCGAAAAATTAAAATAATCGATTAAACAATTATTTTACTAGGAGTGTTCGGAAAGTTGGGTGGGATTACCCCCTCATTTTTTCATTTATTTTATACTCATTGATAAAACGAAATTATACAAAATTTAAAAGAAATTCTTTATTTTGGCTTTAATAATTACAATTCTAAATTTTAAGAAACTAAAATACATTTTAAATTTAGAGTTTTATATTATCTTTCGAATGGTGGAAATCAGAGTTAAATAACTTTAATATTTTAGAAGTTATTCAATTTAGTTTAAAATCATAATATAATTTTAAATGTTACTTAGCCAATTTTTAAAAAATTCCACAATTTTTGTAATAAAATTTTTAAAAAAAATTAAAATTTTAATTATAAAATTAATTGTTACAGATTTAAAGATATTCTTTTTAAATTTTTAGTATTAAAATTTAATTAAAAAAATCGGTCAAGTGCGTGTTGGACTTCGCACATTTAGGGTTTCGTACCAAATGTAGAATATAAGCCAGCTGTGCGGAGGCAGGATTCTTAAATGAATTTAAATTTTTAATACTAATAAGTCAAAAATACTTGGTAAAACAATTTAAAGAAATGAAAAGAAAAATAACCTGGCGCATGTGTGTTCGACAAAGAAAAAAAAATGAATATCACAATCCGCATATACAGGGTGGCTACTTTTTAATAGAGACAGTATTGCTATCTCGTAAACGGTAGACGCTAGAAAGACGGTTAAATGGGGAAAAATGTGCGAAATATAAAAATAGACAAAACGATTTTTTGAAACCTAAAATATTCCTATTGGTTCCGGAGTTAAACGACAAAATCCGAATTTGTCGAAAATCGTTTTTTTGCCAAAGCTCGGTTATTATACAAAATTTGGAATAACTTTATTAAAAGTTTTTGTTGTATTCTAACATCGTTATAAACTGCCACAGTTCAATTTTAAATCTGACGTTTCGTCTCTTCGGGGCCACCATCAACTTTATCTTTTTAAATACGGACCTGTCTATTTTATATCATATTATTAAATCGCTGCGAATACTAAATTCAACGATATATTTTATTTAATAGTACTAAATCGCTTTGACTACTACATTCAACGATAATGACACTTGATTATTCTGTGACGTTTTGCCCGATCAATGACATACGTGGTTTTACGTATTTTCTGAGGGGGAGACAACAATGCACCTGCTAGTGGTTCTGGACCTAGAGCAATACTAAGATACAATAGTATTTGTTATTGTAATATTTAATAAATAAACAATTAAATAGAATTTCCTGATATCTAAATGAAGTATACTTCGAATCACAGCAATGAATTTAAATAAAATAGACAGGTCCGTATTTAAAAAATAAAGTTCATTATGGTCCCAAAGAGCACGAAATAATCAAGTTTTCGTTGAATTTGGTATTCGAATCGATTTAATAATATTACTTAAAATAGACAGGTCCGTATTTGAAAAGATAAACTTGATGATGGTCCTGAAGAGATAAAACATCACGGAATAATCAAGTTATATCGTTGAATTTAGTATTCGAAGCGATTTAATGATTTTAAATAAAATAGTCAGGTCCGTATTTAAAAATATAAAGTTGATGGTGGCCCCGAAGAGACGAAACGTCAGATTTAAAATTGAACTGTGGCAATTTATAACGATGTTAGAATACAACAAAAACTTTTAATAAAGTTATCCCAAATTTTGTATAATAACCCAGCTTTGGCAAAAAAACGATTTTCGACAAATTCGGATTTTGTCGTTTAACTCCGGAACCAATACTAATATTTTAGGTTTCAAAAAAACGTTTTGTCCATTTTTATATTTCGCACATTTTTCCCAATTAAACCGTCTTTCTAGCGTATACCGTTTACGAGATAGCAATACTGTCCCTATTAAAAAGTAGCCACCCTGTATACTTAGATAAATTAACAAATTTTAAAATGCAACGAACAAATTTGTTAATATCAGTGTAACCGACAAAGAAAGAAAAAAAATTATAAGATGAATGCGTTTTTTAAAAGAACTAATTCGATTGCACAGATAAAAATAATAAAATATCGAATATCACAATTCGCATACATACAAAGGTACGGAATCCTAAAAAAGAGGGAATGGTTATGAAAAAATCATATTTATTATTATATTAGTATTTGTTGGTAAAATATACGTAACAATAAACATTATTACCAAATTTCAAGTTCATAGGTCAATGAAAAGTTAAAAAATACTTCGGAACAAAATTTGGTAAAAAATGCCAACTTTCACGGCTTCTCATGCTTTCGTATTGCAATATATTTTAAAACAAAAAATACAGCTTTTATCTACTCAATGAGCTCTATTCAACGATACCTCACTCGATGGGGTAGGCCTAAATTTTTTTTCAGCGCCCCCCTTTAGCTGTATGGGAGCTCCCCTTGAAAACATTTTTTTTAATTTATATGGCTTTGGGTCAACAAGATGCATATACTGTGAAATTTTGAAGACTCTAGCTTAAACGGTTTAGCTGCTGGACCGGTGTGACAGACGGACGGACGGACACGCGATTGAGAGCAATAGGGTTCCGTTTTGACCCTTTGGGGTACGGAACCCTAAAAAATAATAATTTAATAATGATAAAAATTGCTTAAAAATTAAAATAAAAACTAGCGGCGAAACTATGCTGAACTCGAAAAAAAAGTAACGACAAAATTTGTAGAAAAATTTATGTTCTACAATTTTGATTTTTTGTAAATTTTCATAAAAATCCATAATTTTGTCTTAAATCTAAAAAAAGTCGCAAATGTCTATATACATTATTTTCACGCCCTCTGGCGACGAAATTATGAGGAATTCAAAAAAACGGTAATGATAAAATATGTAGAAAATTTTATGTTCTATAACTTTCATATTCGGTAATTTTTCATAAAAATGCATTATTTTGGTTATTTAAGAAAAATATGAAAAAAAAATTACTTTTTGATAAATCTGGCAACAATGGCAAAAGTTTTTGCAAATTTTAATCATTTGAAATTAAACTATACCGTGATATATAAATATAGATTTAAAAATTTGTTAGATAGAAGAGAATTATTTGAATGTAAAAAACTTGAATATCTATAAAATTATATGATAATGAAGAAATAAACATTTACAATTAAAAAAAAAATTATATACCATCTAGGAGAAATTTGGTAAGAAATAAAGTTTGGAGATATTGGTTATAGAAAATTACATGAAGAAGAGGAAAAACATAAAAAAATTAAGAAAATTAGGAGGATTAATTCTAAATAAGTGTAACTAACACAGAGACGGAGAAGAAGAGTAAATTTGCATACTGGTTAAAAGGCATATCATTATAATATAATATTATAATAGAGAAAATGGTGAAAAAAGGGGAAAATCTTGACAAATGGTGGACAAATGAAAAAAATAGTGAAGAATAGGAAAAAATAGGAAAAAAATAATAAAATATTAGGAAAGTAAACAATTGTGGAAAATCTGGGATACATTTAAATAAATACGAAAAAATTACAAAAATCAGTGGAAATTAGTGAAAAATAGGAGGAAAAAATGGGGAAAATAATGAAAAATAGGAAAAACTCTGGATAAACAGTGTAAAATTGTGATAAATTTAAAAAAAAATACGAAAAATTGAGAAAAATAGGTAAAAAATACGGAAAAATAGGGTAAAATCTGGCAAAATAGGAAAAATCTGGAAAGATGGTGAAATATAGCAAGAAATAGGGGAAAACCTGAAAAGATAGTGAAATATAGCAAGAATTAGGGGAAAATCTTTAAAAATAGTGAAAAATTTGAATGAATATAAAAAAATAAGAAAAATAGAGGAAAATTTGGAAAAATAATGAAAAATTGGGGAAAACTTAGAAAAACAGTGAAAAGTTGCGAAAATGCGGAAAAATGGGAGAATTTCGGAAAAATAAGTGAGAAATACAAAAAAAAAGTGAAAAATCCATTAAAAAAAACATGAAAAATGGGGAAAGCCTGGAAAAATAATGAAAAATACTAAAAACTTGGGAAAAATAATGGAAAAAGGTGAAAATCTAAAAAAATAGTGAAAAACTAGGAACAGAGAGAACATCGGAAAAAAAGTGAAAAAATCGGTTCTGTCGCCCTAAATCTTTCCCGACGAGTATCCAGAGACGAATATTTTTTCAGATATTCAATGAAGTTTCAAATTTTGACATTTTTTTATTTTTGACAGGTCACAGTTGGAGAAATAATTTTGACTGTTCTGAACAGAGTTTTTCAAGGACTTTTGTCAAAACATGATAATGGACCATTAAATTAATTTTTTTTAAATGTTAATGTTTATAAGATACGCCACTGCGATTGCCGAAGTGATGAAAAGATAAATAAATAAAGATTGTCAAAGTCTAAATTAAAATATTATTAGTTCTAAAATTTTATAAAAAATACAATAAATGAACAGAGGCAATCGTAAGTGATCTTAAAATGTTTTAAATGTTATTATATTGTAGTTAATTTTAGGAATTGAGTTGTTTATATATATTTTGTACAATCAAAGTACCGTCATTATACTACTCCAAGTCCTGCTATAGTTCAGTTAATTTGACTATTTTTGACAAGCTCAATTCGACGATAAAATCTAAAAGTAAGTTGCATTATTCTATTAAATAAATCGCAGGGTCCTAATAATGGCTTCAACGCAAATTGGAGGAACCAATGGTGACTGCTGCCCGATATGCAACAGACTGTATAGAGAGGATAAGATGGTCGAATGTACGAGATGTAAAAGGTGGTGTTGTTATGAATGTGTCCATGTCTCAGATGACGTAGCCGATAACGAATCGTGGTTGTGTCCATTATGCGAAGGGAAAATTGGCTTACAGGTAGAAAATCAATTAGGTATCTCATCTAAAACGGCTCAAAGATCCATAACAAGTAAAAAAACTACTTCATCAAAGAATAGTAGAGGTGGTTTTTCTGTGGTAAGTAGCAAAAATACAATGAAACTACAGTTGTTGCTACAAGAAAAAGATTTATTAAAACAAGAACGAGAATTAACTAAACAAGCTAGATTACTTCTAGATGATGATTCAGACGATAGTCAAGAACTTAGTGATACAGACCTAAAAGATGCGAATCCCGTAGAAAACAGAAATTTATCTAAGAAAATAGAGGCGTGTTCCATCAATGACCAGGAACACTTAGTTCCTCCGAAAAAAGATACTTTCATAGAAACTATTCGTCATAAATCTAATGCCAATTCACAAGATACGACAGCGCTCATCTCTTACACAAAATTAAATCCACAGCAATGTGCATCAAGAAAAGTTCTTTCAACGGATCTGCCTATATTTAGTGGCAATCCTCATGAATGGCCTTTATTTATTAGTAACTATGAACGAACTACAAAGTTATGTGGTTTTAATAACGATGAAAACTTAATAAGATTGCAAAAATGTCTTAGAGGTGCTGCAAAAAATGCCGTATCTAGTTTCCTCATACTGCCTGAATGCGTTCATCATATCATGTCGACATTACAGGTTCTGTTTAGTAGACCAGAGCAAATTATAGAGGCTCATATTAATATAATTCGTCGCCAACCAGCTCCAAAGGCAGACAAACTTGAAACATTGGTAGAGTATTCATTAGCAGTAAAGAATTTATGTGCTTCTTTAGAAGCAGCAAGGTTAAATGATTACCTAAATAATCCAACACTTATGCATGAATTAGTTGAAAAATTTCCGTCATCAATTAAAATTAATTGGGCTTTATACAGAAGTACCCTGCATCATTTCAATGGGCTTGTTGATTTTGCAAATTGGACATTTAATTTAGCAACAAATGTTTGCACAGCTTTACCTTCGCTTAGAATGTCTGATCAGAACAAATATACTCGTCAAAATGAACGTAATGAACGTATGAATATGCACAACGTTAGAAGTGATAGTTTAAACGAGACATTAAAATGCAAGATATGCTCAGGAACCTGTTTCAATGTTGCAGTATGCCAACAATTTCAACAACACCCTCTATCACAAAGATGGCAATTAGTAAACTCATTAAAACTTTACAGATTATGTTTGAAAAAACATCGATTTCCATGTAAGCGTCCCGTTAAATGTGCTAAAAATCAGTGCGAACGAAAACATCATCCACTCCTTCATAATGATGAAAGTCGGAACAATCAAACAACTCAAACTAGTGGTGAAATAGAACCTCAACCTCACCATGTATCAGTGTTCTCAAAATGTAACAATAATACTGCAAATTCTCAAAATATTCGTTTTAGAATTCTCCCTGTTAAGTTAATACATGGCAATAAAACGGTTCACACATATGCATTTTTTGACGAAGGATCATCAGTTACTCTAATAAATGAAAAAATTACAAAAGAATTAAATTCGCAAGGAACGCAAGAACCACTTTGTCTTAAGTGGACTGGTAATCAAGAACGATTTGAAAATGAATCCAAACGAGTAGTAATTTCTGTAACTGGGGATTTTCATGGCTCAAAACAATTTAATAACCTTTGTGCAAGGACTGTCAAAGATTTAAACCTTCCTCAGCAAACATTGAACGCCAGTGCATTAATCGAACATTATACTTACCTAGGAAAAATACCTGTGAAATCGTATAAAAATGCAAACCCGCAAATCCTGATTGGTTTAGACAACTGGAGACTTGCAGTACCACTTATTAAGGAAGGTCAAGAAGGGGATCCTATAGCCGCAAAGTGCAGACTAGGATGGACCGTTTTTGCACTTGGTTTAGGTCCACGTACGCCTGAACCAACATATAACTACCATATATGTGGATGTACCGAAAATAAAATAAGCAACGACGAATTATTCGAAGCAGTAAAGGCTTATTTTTCAATTGAAAGCTTGGGAGTTCGACCCTGTAGTGCTGATTCAAAACAATTGCAAAGAGCAAGAAAAATACAGGAATCTACATTGGTTCAAGATGGAAATAAATATAATATTGAGTTACTCTGGAAATATGATCATGTCAAATTACCAGATAGCAAATTTATGGCGATAAGAAGACTGGAATGCATAGAAAAAAAGATAAAAGTTGAGGCCGAATTAGGTGTTAAAATGAATCAACAAATTCAAGATTTCATCGAGAAAAAGTATATCAGAAAACTCAGTGTACAAGAATCTAATCAGCACCATGAGAAGGTGTGGTATCTTCCTATTTTTCCAGTTTTTAATCCAAATAAACCTGGCAGATTTCGAATTGTATGGGACGCTGCCGCTTCTGTAAATGGTGTAAGCTTAAACTCAATGCTATTAAAAGGAGATGATCAATTAGCATCTTTGTTAGGAATTCTTTTACGTTTTCGTGAAAGAAAAATTGGTTTCTCTGCAGACATCAAAGAGATGTTTCTTAGAGTTGGAATTATAGAAGAAGATCAACATGCGCAACGTTTCTTATGGCGTGATGGCAATTCTAAAAATCATCTAGACACATATGTTATGACTGTTACGACTTTCGGAACTACTTGTTCTCCAAGCTCTTCTCAATTTGTTAAAAATACCAATGCTCAAAAATTTGAGAAAGAATTTCCCAGAGCTGTTAAATGCATTGTTAACAATCATTATGTAGATGATTTGTTGGATTCTGCAGATACCGAAGATGAAGCTATAGAAATAGCAAAACAGGTAACATTAATACATGAAAAGGGGAACTTTGAGATACGCAACTGGCGTTCTAACTCACGAAAATTAGCTAGTATTATGAATTTTTCGACAGAAATACCTACTGAGATTAAAATAAATATTGGAACTGATAAAAATGCCGAAAAAGTTTTAGGTATGTGGTGGGATTTAACAACAGACTGTTTTATTTTCTCTCTGCGCTTTAATAAAGGCAATAAAGAAGTTTTAGATGGTACGAAAAAGCCAACAAAACGAGAAATTTTAAAAATACTTATGTCTATTTATGATCCTCTAGGTCTACTCGCAAATTTTCTTATCAATTTAAAAATACTTTTACAAGAAATATGGAGAACCAAGATTTCTTGGGATGAAGAGATCACTAATGAACAATTTAAAAAATGGTTAGTATGGCTTAAACAACTTCCGATAATCTACAAAATTGGGATGATACCGTAGTTCAATTGCATGTTTTTGTCGATGCTAGTAAATATGCTAGTGCTGTCGTTGGATATCTAAGAATACAAAAAGTAGATAGCATAGAATGTGTATTGATTGGCTCGAAAACTCATGTGGCACCGATCAAGCTGCAAATCATTCCACGACTTGAACTTGATGGAGCTGTAATAGGAAGTAGATTTGCCAAGAGCTATCGGTCACATCTATTAATTTCCATAAGTGAAACTTATTACTGGTCTGATTCAATTATTGTTTTAAGCTGGCTACAAACGGATGAACCACGAAAGTTAAATAAATATGTTGCATACAGAGTGGCAGAAATACAACAGAATTCAATTATCTCTAATTGGCGATATGTTCCAAGTAAACTCAACGTAGCAGATGAAGCTACTAAATGGACAAATCAAACATTTCAATTTTCCAATAGATGGTTTAAAGGCCCTGAATTCTTGTATGAAAATAAAAATTGCTGGCCCAGTAATTTAACATTGAATCAAGAAAATGAACAAGAAATATTAACCAAACATGAAATGATAGATCCTATAATTGACGTAAACAATTTTAATGAATACGTTAGACTTTTACGCACTATGGCTTATGTTAATAGATTCATAAATCTACTCTCCTTTGCATTAAAGAAAAAAAGTAGACCGATAGGACCGTTAACATCCGAAGAACTTTTGTATTCTAGAAATATTTTAATTCGTATTGTTCAAATGGAATTTTACAGAGAAGAAATTAAAGATGTAACAAACAAAAATAATTCTACACATCAACCTATATTAAAAAAATCCAATAAACTGTATAAATTATCACCTTACATGGATGAAGATGGGATACTACGAATTCGTGGAAGAATTGATGCAGCCAAAGATTTGGAGTACGAAAAAATTGTCAAATGTTTAAAATAAAATTTGCAATACCTGTGCCACCCGAAATGTCTCCATTGCCTGAATGTCGCCTCGCTACATTTACTCCTCCTTTTACTTACACCGGTGTGGACTATTTCGGACCAATAAATGTAACTGTTGGAAGACGAATAGAGAAACGATGGGGTGCACTCTTCACTTGTTTGACTACCAGAGCTGTGCACTTAGAACTTGCGAATACTTTAAATGTCGATAGCTGTATACTTTGTTTTAGAAACTTTATGAATAGACGAGGTCATCCACGTTATATCTATTGTGATAGAGGAACTAATTTCATTGCAACTGAAAGAGTACTACGAGAAGAATTACAAAGAGTTGATCAAAAATCAATCACAAACTCATTTGTGAGAAAAGAAATGACATTTCGATTTAATTCACCTTTGTCACCACACATGGGAGGAGCTTGGGAGCGACTTGTCAAATCAGTTAAAATCGCTCTTTATGACGCACTACCTTCTAGAACACCAAGTGATCCTTTACTACGAAGCTGTATCATAGCAGCTGAAAATATTGTTAATTCTAGACCACTTACTTATCTTCCATTAGATTCAGAAGAGTCAGAGGCGCTAACTCCCAACCATTTTTTAATTGGATCATCTAATGGTGATAAACCTTTGGGTCGCTTAGATGATGATGATGCCAAAATATTAAAATTTTCTTACCTGTACCGAGAACAATTTGCCAATAAATGTTGGAAAAGATTTGTCTCCGAATATATGCCGAATTTGTTACTACGATCTAAATGGTATAAAAAAGCTAAACCTATTAGCGAAGGAGATATCGTAATAATTTGCGACAAAGATTTACCTCGTTGCAACTGGCCTAAAGGCAAAGTAATTGAAGTAAAAAAAGGTTCTGATGGACAAGTAAGGAGAGCAAAAGTTCAAACCCTTCATGGTATTTTAGAAAGACCGGCTGTAAAACTAGCTGTTTTACAAGTTGAAAAGGAAACTAGTGGTACAGCAACGTCCTATTTTGATCGAGCTGTACCGGGCCGGAGTGTCAAAACATGATAATGGACCATTAAATTATTTTTTTTTTAAATGTTAATGTTTATAAGATACGCCACTGCGATTGCCGAAGTGATGAAAAGATAAATAAATAAAGATTGTCAAAGTCAATATTAAAATATTATTAGTTCTAAAATTTTATAAAAAATACAATAACTGAACAGAGGCAATCGTAAGTGATCTTAAAATGTTTTAAATGTTATTATATTGTAGTTAATTTTAGGAATTGAGTTGTTTATATATATTTTGTACAATCAAAGTACCGTCATTATACTACTCCAAGTCCTGCTATAGTTCAGTTAATTTGACTATTTTTGACAACTTTCAAATGACATATTGCAAGCCAAATTCCGTGACATATTGCATCTGTCATTATTTGATAGTGATACTTCCATTTGACAGATGTCGTACAAAAACTAATGAGTTCTTCCGACGGGTAACCCAAACCCATATACCAAATTTTAGCTCAATCGGCCTCTATCGTGGAAGAATACACACAGGCAGACAGACTTCCATTTGGAAATGGTATTAATCAACTCAGGTGACCTGAAAATGGATATTTCCATCTTTATCTCAAAAAATTTTTTTAGCTCGTTCACAATACTTTCCCTTCTCGGAGGTGGGCCGGGAAAGTAATTTTGTGTATTTATTGTGCTATGTGAAGTCGATGGACAATTTTTTGTCACAAAATCTGTTCTTAATTTACTCGGATACTCAATCAGGGACACCCTAAGGTCACGGCTGCGGAAAACGTTTTAATTTTAAACTAGATTCTTTAAGTCCAAAATGTTATCCATAATCACAAATGTGGCCATTATTCTGCCTAATATTTCTTCTCATGCCCCAGTATCTGTTATTATCAGTTAACAATCTTCCCCCTTTTTATTTATTTTTGTTGTTTTCTTAGTCAATATAACCTTCTTTATGTCATCTGTCATTCTTCTTTTCTCAATTGTCACTTTCAGCTCACTCTGAATCCCTCTTTTTTTTCTTCTTTTTATAATTTTCATCCCCTAGCGCCTGCATTCAGATGGACTCGTGTCTGGTTCAACTATTATTTATTATTTAAAAACTACAGCAAATAACTCAACAAAATAAAAATGACACGACAACAGCTTGACGATGACAAAAATTGAGGTTATTGTTTTTCGCGGTTCCCGCCTAGAAAGTAAATGACAGTTCCGAAGTCACACGTGTGAACACTGCGTACCGATTTTAACCCCCAGAAATAGTGACTTATTAAACAGATGTCACACACATAATTGTTGTTTTTTATAAAAATAAATTAAACAATATTGTTTTGTAAACTTGTTAATTTCGTTATTATGATTGTTTATATAAGCGCCACCCTTTAGGTTGTAACTTTTGTTAACTTAATTTATATGTTAATTTCATTGTTTTTGAATTTCCCACACTTTTATAACAACTGTCACTTGTCAATATCTAAAACTTTACCATTGTACTTTTGCGCCGTTTGTGAACACCACGATTAATGGTTTCGTCTACTTCGATTTTATTTAACATCTCACCAATGTTAGCAGTTTTTTATTGCTTTACTTATTTTGTACTGGGTAGGCCTCCTATGAAGTTGCCTTCCCACGGAGTGCTTGATTTGTTAAATTTTACATTTTACTTGCATCAACACGCGTGCCGGATAACATTTTCTTTCCTTTTGCTTTGTCCACTAAGAATGTGGCTTTCACATGACACCATGGGATGTTATCCTTTCTCTCACCTTCCTCTTATCCTCAATAATCGCTTTCTCCTAGTACCACTTAATCCTTTTGTTACCCCATTTTACTTTCTACCTGTGCGCACATTTTTTACTGTATTTAGTTTGGTAAGTTTTATTAACGTATCTCCCTCATTTTCTTACACTCTGTATTATAGGTCTGATGATGCCGAAACTAGTCGCCGCCCATTTGTAATTGAAGCCTCTCCCCCTATTTCCATCAAAGATTATATTAAATTTTGTGGTACAGGATTTTGAGTTTTACTACCTCACCTTAGATTCTTTAAGTTTAATAAAGTACAAATTGAACAGGAAAAATTTTATCTGAAAATCTTTTTTGGTTCCTTAAGATTTAAATTAAATAGAGTCAAAAATCAGACCTGAAAGTGTAATATCCCCTTGAAATTGTATCAGTGTTTTACACTTCTCGTTTAATAATATAATATGGTACTTGAAAATAATTATTAATCAATAAAAATTGAAAGTGAGAGTAATATGAAATTATTTGACACCTAATTGTAACACAATAAAGAAATTTAAAATAAATTTGCATTTTTACATACATTAAAATCTTATAATAAATTTTTAAATAAATTAAACCAATTTTTTACGCACTTTATGCTCTAGTAAAAAATGTAATTAAATTGAATTTTTTTTTATTTTAAACGCTTACCTGGCAAAGCGTCTCGTCCGAATGGTGGGGGGTAATCGATTTCGCCCCACTGAGGTTTGCAAATAAAATCAGCAGTAGAGTCTAATTTTGCTGCCAAATCCAAAATGTATATTTCCTTATCAGTAACCACCAGCGGGTTGATTTCTAGGTAAGTGAAGAACAAATCAACGTATAGTTTGTAGAGGTTAAATATAAATTTCGCTATGATTGTTTTTTTTGCGGCTGTAACTTCACCCAAGAGTGCCTATAAAGAATAAAAAAAGAAAAATTATGAAATTTGACCCCTTGGACACATTAATGGGAGTTCAACAAAAATATAACCTCAGATTTTTTTTTATTAACAGTTAGAATTAATCAAATAAAACCCATTGAGTTTAATTATCTACCGTAATTTGAGCTAGATTTTTGAATAAATTAATTAAAAAATTCCATTTTCTAATTATTTGAATATGTCGCCATTACGATCGTGACGTCACTTATGTGCAATGAAGTTACCGTCAAGCCATTAACTGCAAATGTGTAAAGAAGAGAATACGAATGAATAGCAGTTGTTAAATCTTACTTATACAGACAAAGATGGAGAAAACTATTATATGATAATTGGATAAAGATGAAAACTTGGACCCTTAATCTTCACACATTTCCACACATTTCCTCCCATATCCACACATTTACAGACATTTCCACATATTTCTATACATTTCCACATATTTCCACACATTTTGGAACATTTCCGAACATTTTTAGACATTTCCACACATTTCCAATCATATCCACATATTTCCAAAAATTTCCACCCATATACACACATATCCACACATTACTATACATTTCCACATATTTCCGCACATTTCCACACATTTCCATATATTTCCATACATTTCCATACATTTTCACACATTTCCATATATTTCCACACATTTCGTCCCATATCCACACATTTACAGACATTTCTACACATTTCTATATATTTCCACATCTTCACACATTTCCACATATTTCCACACATTTCCATACATTTCCATACATATCAATGCACTTCCATACATTTCCGCACATTTCCACATATCTCCACACATTTCCACACATTTCCTCCCATATACATATACACACATTAACAGACATTTCTATACATTTCCACACATTTCCATACATATCCATGCACTTCCATACATTTCCGCACATTTCCACATATTTATACACATTTCCACACATTTCCATACATTTACGCACATTTCCTCACATTTTCACACATTTTCAAACATTTCCGATCATATCCACATATTTCCACACATTTCTATACATGTCCATACATATATATGCACTTCCATACATTTCCACACATTTCTACATATTTATACACATTTCCATACATTTCCACACATTTACGCACATTTCCACACATTTTCAAACATTGCCGATCATATCCACATATTTCCACCCATATCTACACATATCCACACATTTTCATACATTTCCATACATTTCTACACATTTTCATATATTTCCACACATTTCCAATCATATCCACATATTTCCACTTATATCCACACATTTCCAAACATTTCTACCCATATCCACACATTTCCATACATTTCCACACATTTCCATACATTTCCACACATTTCCACACATTTCCACACATTTACAATAATTTAACGAGATCAGGTAATAATTTGCTGTTTAGTACATAAGTGCTGGGCACAAGCGTTCCTGATTAAGTGAAAGGTCGCGTCCGCGTCTGCTTACTGCATAGTTCACTGTCACTGTTGTATTTTGTACTGTGTAGAGCTGGTTGATGTTGATAATTTTCTGTATATATTTGTATTTGTAAAGATATGTAAACAAAGGTAAAAGTAAACACAATTAAAAACATATTGACCAAACGACACTTTATAAGCAAACGTCATCTATATTTGAAAGCGTCAAATTTATTTAGAGAAACTGGCCCACGTTAATATTATGCTGCAGCTATTGCACATAAGTGACGTAGGTGCACTACAAGTTGCATAGATGCAGTAATTTTTAAATATCAATTTTTTCATGTTAAATTAAAGAAAAAAAAACAGAAAAAACGATTTTTTTTCATAAAAAGAAATTCATTTTTTTCTCAAATAATGCAAAAAAAGATGGACTAATATTTCAACTTTAAAATTCCCTAACAATTAAAAATATGGAAGTAGTGCAATTTGCGATAGGGATTAAATACAAAATATTTACCCATACATATTTTAGTGCAATTCAGGTAGGGGACAGGGGGTGACCGGACACTTCCCCACTAGAATAATCCTCACATGATAATTCGCCACAGAAAATTGCCCACAAGTAGAAATGCCCACACGAAATTTGCCCACATAGAAATTTGTTCACACAGAATTCCTCACAATAAATTTGCGCACAATGTTATTTGCTCACAATGATATTTGCTTACAAGGATATTTGCTCACAGAGAAAATTATTAATTTTTTAAAAAGATGTAAGTAATAAGTCCAAAATTATTGACAGAAAATATTAGGTAGGTATATAAGTTATTTTAAAGAAAATTATTAAAAAAATACTCAATATAATATTGAATTATTATTTATAATAATCCATTAATTTTACTATAAAGCAAAAATATTACATTAACAATATTTTTGTTGTTCTTTTTATTACATTTATTACTGCAAATTTGCAAGTCTATATAAATTTTCATATTTTCGTTTTTTTCTTTCAAAAGAATCTGCCTGAGGATTGACTAATGTAAGAATATGGCAAGCCAAATATTTTTTTAACCCGTCAAGTAATCTCCAAATTCTAGGATGGCTACAATGAAATAACGAGTTCAAAGCGTTGTGAAATCCCTCACAATAAATTTATAATTTTTAAACAAATTAAAGTGTCTCTGAACGCAAACATTTAATAAAATTTGTGCTCATTTTGAAAAAAAAAATTAGAAATATAAAAAACGTTAAGAATAAAAATTTAACTCAATAACTATTGAATAATTACCAATAAATTTTCTCTGTGAGCAAATATCATTGTGCGCAAATTTATTGTGAGGAATTATCCGTGTGAGCAAATTTCGTGTGGGCCTTTCTACTTGTGGGCAATTGTCTGTGGGGAATTATCATGTGCGGATTATTCTAGTGGGCAAGTGTCATGGAACCGGGACAGGGACGCGCCGTCCATATGGGCAAGGTCGTGCGGCACACGACGGCGTCAAGGCCTTAAAGGCGCATTTACATAAAACCAAAGAAATTTGATTATACAGGGTGTCCAGAGATGAAACCGACAAAACTTGGGGGTTATAGAAACTGCCAATACGATTGCAAAAAGCCATATACAAATGTCCAAAACCGCTTCGTTACTGATATACAGTGTGATTTGTGAATTTAGACAAAAAATTCAATCCGCCATATTAAATACAGGGATAACCCGATTTGATTTAAATTTGGTACATGAATTAAACTTAATGACCTTAATAAGTAGCCCTTTGAACGAAACCAATATCAGGACCGGAACATTCTTTTTGTTCCATCTTAAGTTCTTGTAAGAATAACTCACCCTGTATAATGATTATAAAAAATCTGAGCTCAGATTCGAAATCTACGGAAAAAATCGTACAGGAACTTGTTAAAAAAGTTTCTGGCACCATTTCAGTTATTCCGTAATACATTATGATATTAAATGTTTTCACTCGAGAAATTAATTTTCGGATAAAGTACCATCAAAAATGGGTTAATATAAAAAATTAAAAAACCAAGACATAAATATTGTTATTTTCTTTAATTAGTTCGTAGTAAAATTTTATAAAATATTCTCATAACCCAAAAAAAAGTGAAGAATAAATCCGTATCAGTAGCTTACAATTTTTGTCTAAATATAGTAGGCTTGTGTCAAGTGTCAATAACTGACTCATTCCGGTCCTGATACGAATTTATTTTTTCGTCTTTTCTTGGGTTAGGAAAGTATTTTATAAAATTTTACTACGAACTAATTAAAGAAAATAACAATATTTATGTCTTGGTTTTGTAATTTTTTATTATAATAACCCATTTTTGATGGTATTTTATCCAAAAATTAATTTCTCGAATGAAAAAATTGAAAATAATAATTTATTACGGAATAAGTGAAATGGTGCCAGAATAGTAGATTCTGTAACAAGGTTAGAATGAAAAATTCGAAACGAGTGGAAAATTCCGAACGCGAGCGAATGCGAGTGTGAGGAACCACGAGTGTCGAATTTTTTCATTCTGACCGAGTAACAGACTATATTTTCTACACGATCAAAAAGTATAAATCAAAATTAAATTAAATCTGAACACAAGTTATTTGTTGACATATTTGTATTACATTGTATTAATATTTATAGTGCTGTAGTACAATTACCGAAATTAAAATCTGGTGCATTGGTGTTTTTTCATAATTTACAATTTCAGATATTATTAAATTCTATATCTACTTCACTTGATTTTTCACTCATTATTTTGTTTAAATTAAAACTTGTTTGAAAATAATTATTACCGTCACCATTTTATATCTGACACTGACACTTTTGAAATCCAGGGCAATCCCATATCGTTTAATTCGATTACAGAAAATCCATTCTTTACCTTGATAAAGAATGAAAATACATGCAAAATGCATAAGAGGCAAGTATTATAGAATAAATATTCAGACTCTAGAGGGTGAATGTTTACATTCTATTATTAAAAATGATTTCAGAATTCATACATTCAGTAATGGTCGTGGAGAAACTATTTTAACAAGTTCCTGTACGATTTTTTTCGTTGATTTCGAATCTGAGCTCAGATTTTTGATAATCATTATACAGGGTGAGTTATTCTTATAAGAACTTCAGATGGAGAAAAAGAATATTCCGGTCCTGATATTGGATTCGTTCAAAGGGCTACTTATTAAGGCCATTTAGTTTAATTCATGTACCAAATTTAAATCAAATTGGGTTATCCCTGTATTTAATATGGCGGATTGAATTTTTTGTCTAAATTCACAAATCACACTGTATATCAGTAACGAAGCGGTTTTGGACATTTGTATATGACTTTTTGCAATCATATTGGCAGTCTCTATAACCCCCTAAGTTTTGTCGGTTTCATCTCTGGACACCCTGTATAATAATTAAGAACGATATCATGAAACCGGTATTTTAAACCATCTTGAAAAATAGAAAAGAACTATTATAGTTCACTTTGTAGACTTGACGTCTGATTTTAATGGTACTGTTACTTATTTTTCCAATATCATATTTTCTAAATATTGCCCTTCAATGGGCCTTAGTTGAGAAACCTTCGTGCATCGTTCTCGAGCTGCCCTTAGTGGTACGCTCCTCCATCGTAGGATTTCTTTCGTACCCCTACGTGGGATTCTACATTGGCCCCAGTGCCTTTATCATATCATATGCCTCTGTTGGCTTGTTTGGGTCAGGTTCTTCCTGATCCCCTCTTCCTTTTATCATCTTCGTTACGAATACTTTTTATTTCCTAGACACTCTTTGTGTCCTCACAATGAACGTATTCGTTTGAATTTTGTATTTTAACTTTAATTGTTTGTTTATCAGTACCAGTATGTTTAAATTTTAACTGTTGAACTTTAATTATATCTACCTCTTACCCCATGATGTTGATGGCCCGATGATGGCGGAAGCCGAAACTAGTTGCCAATTTCACTAAAACAACTTAGCAAATGTATATTGTGGTACTGGACTTTGTGTGTTTCATTACTTATTATAGTTTTATTTGCCTACTTAGAATTTCATAAACTTTTAAAAAATCTGCAAAACAAATGGGCCTAGAAGAATGAAGAGAAACTATTTTAATGCTGATGGTCATGATTTATTATTTGTTTTATTTTTAGTTCGATTCGGAATTCAGTTTTTGGAATTTTTCTTTCATGTCGTGAACCGTATGAGTGTACCGAATATATGCATACGAAGTCAAACCGGACAGCTAAATAAAAGACTCATGTAGCTTGTCTGATAAATTTACTAGTTAGATAGTCTACGTTGGTCCGACCGCCTCTATAGGGAACCCAACGTGTTAGAGATAGAGGTATACGAAATTCAGCGTATCAGAAAGAGAGAGCGCTATTGCGTCACTCCGCAACCGGTCTTCAGGTGCGTCAGGTCCAGCAGTCTCACCAAGGGTGCTGCCAGAGCAGAAGGGCCTAACAGACCTGAAGTACTACGCAACCGGTCTTTAAGTCCCTCAGATGAATCTGAGGAACCTAAAGACCGGTTGCGTAGTGACGTCATAGCGCTCTCTCTCTTTCTGACACGCTGAATTTCCTATACCTCTCTCTCTCTAACAAGTTGAATTTCCTATAGTAGCGGTCGGATCTACTGGTATTAACTACTATGCCACTTGAGTACACACACTCCGATTTTTAGCCAGAACTGGGGAAATTTATAGAGTAGATTAAGCAACAGCGCACCGTCTGATGCGTCGGCTCTGGTCTTCAGGTACTTCAGCTCCGTTGGCTTTGGTTCTGCGTTCAATTTAGACCAATAATAACGAAAATAGACCAAGTAGCTGAAGTATCTGACAGTACTGAAGTACCTGAAGATTAGAGCCGACGCATCAGACGGTGCGCTGTTGCCACATCTACTCAATAAATTTCTCCAGATCTGGGGAAAATCGGGGTGTATGTACTCTTTCTACTAATACCACATAAAAACTCCCATATAAAATGAATTATCAGACCTCGTATGAATTTCTTATTACTCACTCAAAGTCGGCCCGATGTATGCCAGCGGCATCTAGTCGAATAAATAATATTGCGTGGACACACAAGCAAAATCTGAAGGTCAAAAAATGTCGGCTCCATTGTGAACACATGCGTTTTCATTTTCGAGTGAATTGTCAGTGGTGCGGCTTGCGTTAGGATTTATAAAATTAGTTGATTCCATGTCGTGTTGATCTAAATTGTTTTCTTGTTGTTATTATTTAATCAAAATTATTGATGTTTCTGATAATGAAACAGACAATGTTGAATAAAGGAGAATAAAAATTGTATTTTACCTTCCATTGACCCCATTATTATAAGATATTATAAGATAAGATTCAAGCTCTGAAAATTCATATAACGAATCTAAACTTTTTATTAAATTCTCATTGGCATTACTCTATATTACTAATTGAAAAAATATCCGTGTAGGAATTTAATAAATTATATCACGCCGCCCATGCTTTATAAAGAAGCCGCCGACGGTCGTTAGATATTTAGTTTTTATGCCGTTCGAATTGATTTCGTCTAGACTAAAAGTCCTGCTTTACTAATATAGTGATTGTGAAAAATAATTAAAAACTAAGGTAAATGATTAAGTGAATTCAGCTTTATACAGGGTGTTTCCAAATGACGCTTACAACGTGTGTCTGTAGATAGCTCTCGAAAAATTGGACAAAATGATATATGTCCAACACATTTACTTTTTTAAATACAGAGTGTTAAAGATAAATAACTTTAATGATTTTATTTGATAACTTTAAAATGAATGAATATATTGATTTGAAATTTTTCAGGTTTGCTTTAAAAGTAAAAGGGCATAAACATGTTTCAATTCTTGATCCAGCGGTGTACATTTGAAAGAATATGTCACCTTTCTCCTCAAATTTTTTACGCCCCTGATATTTGAAGCTAGTTTATTATTTCTTGTATTGCTCAACGATTTTCACGTAAAAACGCATAACTTGAACTGTCTGGGATTGGGTGGAAAGTTTGGCTAAACACTTATAAAGGCGCCTATCAGTATTTCGCACGACAGCGCCGAAGAGTACTTGGTGCGTCCCTAGTAGGGGATTAGTGTTTTTGGGGCATTTCAAAAATTATATATCTGGCAAATAGCACAATCAACATACGAAAAAAAAAAAAAATTATTACCTTGGTAATTGTAGCCTCGTCAATGGTTTCGCCAATAGGAACATCTAATTTAACAGCTTTACTATCGACGTCTCCAACGTCAACGCCGCCTTGATGATAGAACAAAATAGTGTCAGCGTAACGATGTGAATAGATGCAAACGTATGTTTCTTCTTGATCTTTGTGCGGGACAAATGGTTCGATGATAAAGTTGCGGAGTTTGCCGGTGGCGTTTCCAACCTTTTGATCTTTGTTTATTCGTTCAGCTATCCATTTCTGAACAAAATCTAAATCTTTGTTTACAGCTATCAGTCCTGAAATAAACAAAACATTATAATATTAATGAGTATTTAAATTAAATAAAGGAACATGTAATGTGTAATGTTATAATGTGTCGGTTATATTCATTTATGGCCTTATAGATAATATGTTAGCCTAGATTCGAGCCTCGCGTTGTTACGTTTTTTCGTGCCACCCTGTATTTTCATTATCCCTCTACTCCGTATATTTTATAGTTTCATATTCGCTTGATGTTCCCTTTCTTATTTCCTCGCGACATGCCCCCCTCTTCTCTTTGAATTCTTATAAAATGCCTAACCATGCTAAAAACCTTCCTTATTCTTTATCTATTTAGTACAAGTAGTAGACTTTGTATATCTTTATATCGCCAGTGTTTTCTACTGATGATTTCTTTCTTGTCTCCCCTTTATTTATAGTGGTTCTTATTTGGGGTTTTACATTGCTGGTTCCACTTCAATCAATTGTAATTACCTGGACAGTGGTCAAGTGCCGGGTCTAAGGAGTTTTTTTTTGTTCCCTGAAGAATAGGACAACTCAGAGAGGACAGCTGACAAAAGAGCTTTCGTACGAAACCAAGACAACCTATCTTAAAGAAGCTAAGTTTTTTTTTTATTTGAAAAGAAAACAAGGATCTCTGATTTATCGTTAAATAAACAAATATAACGTTTCATTTTGAGTTTAATTTCCTTAATCCCCAAAAAAAAGAAAGGACGGATTTTGAAATATATCATAGTTTTTTTGTCAATTGTTTCTAATCACATCAAAAAATCAACTGACTGGCGTCCAAAATTTTTTTTTATTTAATATTTTACTTCTGATATATTTCAAATTCTATATTCGTGGAACGAATCCATAATATAATTTGAGCTTAATCACATTAATTATTTTTAACTTAAAGTGTCGAAAAGCTAAATCGCAAGGGGTATTATTTTAATTATTGTTTAATACAGAGATGATGACGGTGAGGTATTTCTAGTTACAATTCAATATATTGTAAATATTCATTTTAAAAATATTACCAGGATATATAAATCAATAGAACAAAGGCTGTCCTTCTCAGAAGGGCCTGCAAAGAAAATGCCAATGTGCTGACACATATGTAGTACATAAACCATTTCTAACAAGAAATTAAATTACCCATTCAAAAATATAAAACAACGTATTAGACAAATAATTATGTTATTAGATAAAAAATTGGAAGACAGGACATGGCTTTGGATGACGGTTTTTTATGGTGCGGATTCTAATTACATAGCTAGTCGCTGATATATCGCATAATTAAATTCAAGTAAACTCTTTCAAATTTGCCCAGAGGGCAGCACTTACTGGAAGTCAAATTTGTAATAAAAAGGGATACGCTTAGTAAAATACTCTCATTTCTGATTTGCTAGATTCCAGTAAGACTAATCATGGTACCGGAAAGCTTACGGGGGACCAAACAATCCGGAAGCCTTTCAATGTATGACACTAATTTCGTTTGTAACTTTGAAAATTATTTCCAAATTTGAGTTAATTTCCAACTTCGCTCGGGATTGGTTCTTCTTAAAATAAGCAGTTGTTTTAGATATTAATATTCAGTTTCTCAACTGAAATTCGGGGTTTGGACGGCTACTTGGAGCGTCGGCAGGTGGCGGATAGCCGAACGGCCTACCAAAAATAACCTAAGTGTTTAGGGGTAGGTTATGACCCGAATAACCAATAAAGTGACGCTGACCAATCCCCAACCGTGCCTACAGGTGCATGGGGGTACCATCATAAACGGAGCCTCTGGGATACAGGGCGACCTCCCCTGAGTACACAGCCTTACAACAGCGCAGGGGGCGCCACAGGTGTGGACCATCCCTTCCCCCATACTCGTGGGACTAATATGGACCAAAAAGAAAAAAACAAAAAGAGCGAGTTCTAAGGGACCGCTGACACAATCGCCGCAAAGGTGAAAAAGATAGGTCAAAAACCACCCAGGCGTTCGAGAGCTCAGAAGAAGCGCAGACCAAAGCTAAAAAACTGGCGGAGGGCACGTGGACCAAGGAGAAGCCTTCGACACCAGCGGCCAAAGCCTGGAACCAAAAATAAGTCCAAACGTAATCGCTCGGACTCACAAACACCTCCCCGGCTCGCCAAGAAGCCCAGAAATATTCCAGCTAAAACTGGAAAGACTGGGACCTACAGCGAGGCCGCAACGGGAATCAGAACAAATTGGTGGATGCAATCGATGCAGCTGGCTTACTCCATTGACGAGGTATCTTTCAGGACCTTGGAAGCGAAACTCGTGAATGAAAGCTTTCTATAAGCTTGGAAGAGTAACTTTCAGGGTTCTGCGAGGAGGAGTTGTTGATGGTGGTGATGCCAATCAGGGTCCTTCAAACGGACCTCCAACACAGTAAGTTGGCTTCGGCGGAGCTTACTGTAAAAAGAGGGAACTTTGATGTGGCCCTCATACAGGAACCCTGGGTCAACAGGGGCGGGATCATGGGACTCGTAGGATTAGGTGAGTTAATTTATAACAGAACCTCTGACTATCCAAGATCATGCATTATAGTCCGAAATGGCTTAAAAATACTACCGCTAATCAATTTCTGTTGCACAGACTTAACGGCAGTTAAAGCAAAGATGGGAGAGGGAGTTGGGACTAAAGAGATCATTCTCGGATCGGCCCATCTTCCCTATGATGACCCTACTCCACCAACATCCGGTAAGCTAGATGAACTGGTAAGACATTGCAGGGAGAAGGGTGTACAATGCGTCATCGGATGCGATGCCAACGCATACCATCTGACCTGGGGAAGCAGTGACACCAATGAAAGAATTAATTACGGTACATAATTTGGCCGTATTAAATATAGGCAATAAACCTACCTTTATCACTTCGACTAGAAAGGAGGTTATAGACATTACAATAGATACTACTTTTATCAGTAATTTTGTAAGAAACTGGCATGTGTATGAGAAGCTTAAGTTTTTCACACCAAAAACACATTTACTTTAATATAGGAGAACAATTACATATACAAGAAACTTATCGCAACTCGCGAAAAACAGACTGGGACGCATATGAAGCAGACCTTGAAAACAGTTTAAGGTGGGTTAAAACAGAGATAAGAAACTCAACTGACCTGGAGATAACAGCAGACCAATTACAGGAAGCTGTTATCTCGGCATACGAAAATAACTGTCGCCCTGTAAGGAAAAGTTCCAACAGGAATGTGCCCTGGTGGAACAGCGAACTTGCAGGATTAAGAAGACAAGTTAGAAAAAAATATGATACAGCAAAGGAATGATTCAAGTAAATGGGATGAATATAGGAAGGCCCTAACTGAATACAACAAAACGCTGAGGAAATCTAAAAGGAACTCTTGGAGAAAGTACTGTGAGGACATAAATGGAACTCACGAATGTGCCAGGCTCCAAAAATCCTTTCTAAAGATCCACAGAGGTCAATAAACACTCTCAAAAAAGAGAACGGAGAATACACCAAAACTGGCGAGAAAACAATGGAAGAATTCTTAAGGTTTCACTTTCCAGAATCACGTTCAACAAACCTGTCACAAGAGAACTGGCAGAATTCAAAGCTGGAGCCACTTATGTGGGACTCCAGAGAAAACTGGCAGATCGCAAAAAAAAGGCAATTGACGTGGATTTATATAACTGTATAAATCGCCAGTACCAGATGGCACTTATCCTATACTCCTACAAGAGGGAGGCAAGATTCTATAACACAGGCTGTGCGCTAATCTAAGAGCAAGTTTGGCTCTAGGGTATGAAGAGGTTTTGTTTCGCGATCTCATCTTACAGAATCCACGTATGCCTTGCTCGGCCTACAGTCAATTAGTGGCGTTTTTACCAAATCACTCTAAAATCAGTAATATATACTACATAATAAATAGCAAAATAAATAGAAACTCCCAATTTATAACAGTCCCTTCCCTTCGCAAGTGTTGGCTTTTGGGGTTCACTCGTAAGAGGATAAAGTATTATTATATATGCAGTAAATTATTTTTGTGAAATGAAAAAATAAGTTACATTCATTTAAAATAGGAGTTAGTTTGTTAAAACAAGAAATAAAACGTAGCACCAGAACAATATAACTTACAAATTTAACAGTATGTTCCATTTTTTTTGAGTCACTAAAAATAAAAATAAAACTTCAAAATTAGTCTACAAAGTGCATAAGTGACATCTAAAGTGTCACGGAAATATGTATTTACTAGATCTTCGGGCAGTCCTAACGGTTGGCATGCAACAGTGCATATTTATTCAATTTTATTCCAAAAACAATACTCGAAAGGGGTGAAAGGCGGATGCGCCTTCTCATTTCGACACAACCTATTTCACCCCCCGTTTTTGAGGATGCTAAACATAACGGTGATGCTGGGTCTTCTCCCCGAAGCAAACTAACCCCTCAAACGGTCAAAAATTCTTCTCTTATCCGGTGCACTTCATAAAACCGGGTATCAAAGGGGTAGTTTTGATCGTTTGGTGGGTTAGTTTGATTAGGGGTGAAGATCCAGGATCACCACGGGGGGGTAACGTAATATTCTTATTTTTCCTATTTTTGATTGCAAATTTTCATCAGTAGAGCTTGTTTTTTAACGGTTGATAAAATAAATACATTACATTTTTAATAATGAAAAAATTGTATTATAATTTGAACTAAAAAAAATTTTAATTCGTAATTTTTTATGAGGGTTGAAACTGATAAATATATGATAAAAAATTCAAACAGCAAAGAAATTTTAATTTAATATCACTGTATGATTAAATCATTCCAAGTTGCTGAATTACATTTTTGAACGTTATTTTTTAATGTTCACTGTCATAGGGGGTGTTTTATTGTTTGAAACTTTTCAATTCATCTTAATTTATCCCTCAAAATGTCAATCGACTTTCATTCAACTTATGTAAAGATGATGTCAATCAATTACACTCTCAAATCTACAATTATAAAATTATTTTCGAATAGGGGTAGTTTTGTCTCCTAAAAAATAGGAAGCAACCGCAGGCACACGGTCAACTTTTAAATAGAAGGTAAATAGAACCTAAATCCAAATTTTTGTTTGTTCAAAAAAATAAACACTCATCGTCACATTGTTTGTCTAAACGTGTTAGTATATAGAATTTACTTTTACTGTTACCGATATGTGATGATTCAATGCCATCAATTGTTTAATAATATATTTTTGAACGATTTATGAATATTAGTATTTATAACTGTTGAAAGAACACTAGACTGCGAGCGTGATTAAATAAATTCTTGGATTTTCTCGAAGGACCAAACTTCTTAGGTAGAAGTTAAACCAATATGAATGTTAAAATAAAAAAACAGTATCTGAAATAGGAATGTAATTTTTATTCCATTTTTTCCAAGACATCGAAGATGAACAGAAAAATCATAAAAGTGCACATTAATTTAAATTATGAAGCCGAAACATAAATATTTAAATAGTACTCATCACTTTACTCACTGTAAAAACTATTTATTGTTATGAAAACTTTTTGGGTGCGGTTAATTACCCGCCATTTTATTTATGTGAAGAAACTTTTTTACTCTATTGAATGCGACTGCATCCTTTCACAGTCGGTATGTGTGAGAGCGATTGTGCTCTGAGTTCTAACGAAGAGTAGGGTTGGTGGTTTTTTATTGGTAGGAGACATGTGACGTGGTATGTACATAGCCTTGAATTCAGAATCTTAGCGGGAAGAAATATATCTATATTTTTTGTCTCCTACAATGAATGAATAATATAAGAGAAAGATAAGCTTGCATAGCAACAGTCGCTTATGTATTTTGTTTTTGTTAACTGTATTTTGCAAGTAGACAGAAAAGGGTCCGAGAGAAAGACGGAATAATATTGTGTTGATTTTAAATATATTTTTAGATTATAAAATATTAAAATATGCAATAATAGACATTAGTATGAACTGGAAGATTAATATTATTAATTTTAAAAGAAATATGAATTAGTTTCTATTTTCTGGATAATATTCCAGTGAAATTTATCCAATTTTAGTTTACAGATATCTAGCCTGATTAACTTATATTTAGTTTAGTTACTTAAAGTATTTAATTTTATACATTATTTGTAGATGCCAAAAGGGAAATTATTAGTATAAGTTTGTCCTATTTCAAGAGATTTTGACAAAAAAATGACACAATAAATTTTGGTTCCTTGAAATAAACTTTCTTTTTGTGTGGCTGTGTTATTAACGAATGTAAGTATTGTAAGAAATGATTTTCGTTGTAATTTATTATTCACGTTTCAGTTATTTTATCTTAAAATTATTGTTTTAGCTAATACCAAAATTGTTTTTGTTTTATGACAAACAGTTTGGAATGCGGCTCGTAGTGTCAGAATTACATCATACGTTTCAGGGATTGTCTTCAGAGGGAAACTGTAACATGAAAATTGACCTTTTTTCCCTCTATGCATCTACATAATTTTTGTCTACAATTTTTACATCAAACAGGACATCCTGTAGCATAAGGTTTTATGTTTTTGCATCTCTCTCATAATTTAAGTTAAAAAGCCATTTGTAAATATTTTTTAGTAATAAATTGTAATAAATTCTTCGTTTATGCTAGACATGCTCTGAATAGTCGTTTATAGTACTTGACACATAGGCAACCCATATTACACATAGGGGCCTTGTTGGTTGTCTAAATATTAAGCTATTTAGATATTATTAAAGTGGACACGCCACGAGGCGGTCAATCCAGAACGGCACGTGAATGTAGCGCTCCAAGTGACAAAGATATTAAACAATAATTTTGACTCGCACTTGTCAGATTATTTAGTAAGATAGTAAAACGGGTAGTTTTTAGATTACTTACCTAATTTACCTCTCCTTTTAATGAGCTGGTCAGGTTTAACGACTAGTTTATCAGTTTTCAACCAAGGGTTATTAGCAACCAATTCAGTAAATTTTGTATCCTCATTGACAGATGCAAATTTACATTGTGCAGCAGCTGTGTTACCTCCAAGATGCTTATTGATGAGTTGTTTGCCAGTGGCTTCTCTTATGGCTTTCGCAGACATTTTGTAACTGCAATAATAAAAAAATATATAGATAGATTTTTAACATATAAATACAGATTAATTTAGCATAAATGTTTTTAAAAGTAATATTTATCTCTGTGTGTCAGAAGTGAACAAATATGATTAAGAATCGATATAAGTTTGGAATAATTGACTACGGCAAACAGAGTGTTAACGCCGCCTAATTTACGAAGGACCAACCTTAATACAGAGTATAAGGATTTAGTATATGTTACCACAAATAAATCAAATTATTTATAGTAAGGGCTATTTACTCACCCATTTATTAGAAAATCAACATTATTAATATTACATTTTTTATTACATTATTATTATTAGAGCAACTGCTCTCACTACTACAAAACATATTTACAATTTATGTACTTTTTTAGGGTGCGTTCAACCGCTTTTTATAACGTCAAGACATGATATGTGAACTGAACACTGATAAATATGATGAGATTCTCCGAAACTATTAGACTGTTTCCCTATTTATAATTTTAGAAGATTTGTAAGAGGGGATTTGTAACGGTTTTCTTCTTTCCAATAAGAAAACCGACCTGTCCGGCGATCACAGGTATTTCTGCGCTTGTCGCTCTTAGAAATATTATACCGCTTAGAGGGAGATGGCGATAGGGTGAATTATTTTGTACAAACAGTATTTTTGCACTCGGTACGACAGCTATAGTGACGTAAATACAGAATAACAATCTATTTTTAGATTATGGAATGGTAAAATATACAGCACTGGCCAAAAGTATAAATTAAAATGAATCTTATTAAATTTAAAGGAAATATAAGTTTGTTTTGTGAATTCTGAATAATATTCCAGTGAAATTTATCCAAGAAGTATAAGGAAGATCTAAATCTTTAACATAATGAACACCCTTTATTTAAAACTTTATGGAAATCTCAACGATTAAATTAAGAACAACCTTCGCTTTTATCTATATCTATTAGTTCACTACTATTTAAATCTTACATTGTTTATTAACTTAATTATTTGTTTTTTTACCCATTTCATACTCTAATCGAGGCGAGATGAAAGTTACTCTAGCAACAATTACCCTTTGACCGTGTGAACCCAGTTTTAGAATGCGGTTCTCCAGCTAACAGCTGTTTCGTAAGAAGCGAATAAATGTCTCTTATATTTTCTCATTTTCATTTTAAAATAAGCTATTTTCTTTCCTACTTCTTTTCAACTACACTAAGAAAAAATGTTTATCGGAAAAATCTAAAAACAAATTAAAAAGATATAAAAAAAAATTGAACAAATCGGAAAAAATTGAAAAATAGAGAAATTATAAAAAAAAATAAGGAAAAATAGGGAAATGTAGGGGAAATGGGCAAAAATTAAAAAAAAAATAGAAAAAATCGAAGAAATAGAAAAGGAAAATCGGGAAAAATAAAAAAAACAATGAGAAATTGGACAAATCAGAAAAAGAGTTGATGAAATCAAGGGAAATCGAAAAATCCAGGAAATATCGGAAAAAATATAAGAAAAAAATGAAAAGACCTATAAAAAAATTTAAAAAAAACGGAAAAATTGGGAAAAAAATGAAAAATTGGAAACAATTGGAAAAATAGAGAAATTATGAAAAAATGGGGAAATGTATGGAAGATAGACAAAAAATAGAAAAAAATTAGAAAAAATTGAGACATTTAAAATAAAATCGAATAAATTGGAAATATCGAAAAAAAGTTGATGAAATCAAGTGAAATCAAAAAAATCCAGGAAAAATTGACTTATTGAGCTATTTCAGTTCTACATTTACTTATTTTTAAGGCAAAATGTGGAAAACGGACAGACTGATGGAAAATATAGTCGAACCTCTCATTATCAATTTAAACGATGATTCTCATAGCAAATAAATGTATATCAATTTATTAAAATTCACTCCATACAAAACGTACAAAATTATATATTTTATATCAATTAAGTAGTTGATTCGTATTTTTTTACTTCTTGATTGGTTTATTTTATCAATACAGATTTAAAAAGATTAAATTTAATTTAAATTTTATATTTCAATTTTTTAATTGATTTTTGTGTAACGCCACTGGTTTCGCACAATATTTCTTTATTCGGGCTATAACTTTTAGAGTAACTGGACATCGGGTCTATTCTTTAAAAACAGACGGTGTTCACGTGATTACTCTGTTTGTTGGATGTACAAAATATAGTCTCGCGAACGACACAAAAACGCGTCTAAATTAAGCACGTTTCTTTGATGTGGGCCAAAAAACCGACACCACTCTGGCTCACGACAGGCGTGCTCAAGTCATTCGTTAGAGGCAGCGCATGCGGCGAGAGGCTACGAAAGCGCCGTCCAGATTTGCAGACGTATGTCTATGGCTAGATTCACACCGCATGCGTGTGCAAGTCTGTACGCGCTTTTAGCTGTCAAGAAGTCACCCTAGCGGCATTTCTAGACATAGAAGGGGCCTTTGATTCGGCTTCATACAAATCCATAGTGGAAGTTATGCGGTGGAATGTTTACAGCACTCTTTACAACGTAAGAAGTGAAGTCGTTGCCACCAAGACGTTCCCTCTGATGTGGTGCCTGGTGGTTGATTACCTTCGTAAGTGAGCTAGAGATATCATTATAAATTGAAAATTTGATGCAGTTGTATCTGATAGGATGCAACGGTCACTCAACATTATAGAAAGTTGGTGCCGGAAAGAGGGATTATCCACGAACCCGGTTAAAACATCAGTTGTTGCCTTTACAAGAAGAAACCTAAATATAAAGGGATTATCCATTTGGGAGTTATCCTATATAACATATTAACGTTCTCTAGCCATACAGGTAGGGCAAAGGAAAAATGTCTAAGAGCCTTTGAGCCTGTAAGAGGATGGTGGGGTATAAATGGGGACTCAACCCGGGAATGGTGCATTGGCTCTATACCAGGGTTGTGAGACCTGCAGCGGGATTCTCAACAGCTATTCGTTACCTACCGTCCCGAGTAGCAGCCGAAACAGCGATTCTCAATCAACTCGATACCGACTGGATCCTGTTTTCAAACGTCAATTTCAGTCGGTAGGTACGAAGGTCCCGACTTGAACTCGAAGTTGGTGTTTATGACACAAAACATTCATATTCTGTAGTTTTTTCTCTTTTGATAGAACGTGTAACCTAAGTTTTTATATATTTGAGGACACAAACTGAAATTTGATAAAAAAAGTTCAATATTTAATTTTTTACCAAATTTCAGTTTAAATCGAAAATATTGAAAATTGAAGGAATGGCATTTTCAAAGTTGGAAATTTTCGACCTAAAATTTTTCATTTTTCAAAATTGTATAATTTTTATTTTTTTAATACTTTTTTAATTGTGGAAACCATAAAGTGAATTATTTGAGGAAAAAAAATTGAAATTTGTTAAAAAAAAATAAATTTCAGTTTACGTCGAAAATATCGAAAATTTAAGGAAAGGCATTTTCAAAGTTGGAAATTTTGAATCACAAATTTTTAATTTTTCAAAATTGTAAATCTTTTATTACTTTCCCGGACCCATCCAAGGGAAAGTAAGGTGAACGAGCAAAAAAAAAATCGAGATATCGATGGAAATATCCATTTTGAGGTCCCCCAAGAAGATTGAAACCATTTCCAGCGTATGGTCTGTCTGTGTGTAATCTTCCACGATAACTGCCGAACCGTTTGACCAATCAAGCTGAAATTTGGTATGAAGGGTCGGTGTGTGCCTGGAATGCGACCATTAGTTTTTGGTTTAAATTGGTACAGTGAAAGGTCCTCAAGACCGATATTGGTTAAATATACATGTAACATTTTTTTTATTTAAATTTTAAGGACAAACAATACATTTTAGTGCAAAATGTTGTAGTACAAAGTTTTAGAGCATAAAAATACCTACAATTTTTGTCTTAAGCCTTTTCCAAAATTTCCCATAGTTGCGCCACTAGAGGGCGCGTAAAAAATGTGCATGTATGTTTTCTATAGTTTTTCTTGATTTTGAGGACAAACAATACATTTAAGTGCAAAATTTTGTAGTACATAGTTTTAGAGAATAAAATTCTCTATAACTTTTGTCTCAAACTTTTTCTAAAATCTCCAATAGTTGCGCCACTAGAGGGCGCGTAAAAATGTGCATGTAGGTTTTCTCTAGTTTTTCTTGATTTTGAGGACAAACAATGTATTTAGTGCAAAATTTTATTGTGCAAAGTTGTAAAGCATCAAATTTTCTTTAACTTTTATGTTTAAGTTTTATCGAATTCCTCATAGTTTCGCCGCTAGATGGCGAGAAAAATACACATTTAAAATTCCCTACAACTATTGTATGAAAATTTTTCCCGAATTCCCAATAGTTTTAACACATGATTTCAGGAGATCCTAATTGTAGCAGTATGATATATAACGTGCGCATGCGCAGCTTATGTCATTACCAACATTGAAATATTAATTCACCATCAGCTCGCTATTTTTAATGTGTTCCATAAATCAATGTAATGCTTATTATTTTGTAATTAAAATAATAATAATAAATAACATATTATCTACGGTCGAGCCGGGAAAGTCCTGGGGTGACACAGCCGATTTTTTTTTATATACTTTTTTAATTCTGAAACCCCAACGGTGATTAATTTGTGGAAAAAAATTGATATTTCCTCAAATAATTCACGTTATGGTTTCCACAATTAAAAGAGTATTAAAAAAATAAAAATTATATAATTTGAAAAACGAAAAATTTGAGATTCAAAATTTCCATGTCTCCCGGAATTGACTTTAAATTTTGATGTTTTTCAAATATTTCCTCAGATTGTTTAAAAAATCTAAAATTCTTTCCTGAATCTACGGTATTTTTTCTTATTATATCCCAAGTGTCAAATGCGAGTAATTATTGGTTATTTTTTATCCAACGTTGAATATCTCTTTGTCGAAGTAACATCGGTAAAAATTTACAAAAGGCGTTCGAAATAAAAAAACTGTTTATCAAATTGAGAAGGGGTACAACAATGGAAAATGAGGTTAGTAAGGCGATATAATTGTCATATTTTCATTGTTGCCAATATAATATGAGTCGGGAGTAATTGAGAATCGCGATCCAATCGGTATCGACTGTAAACCGAGGCTGTGTTCGTTTATTACATCTGACTAATCTATCTGCTCGCGATCGTTCGTTAATTCAATCTAGATTTAGAGGTCGTAAATCTAGAGCGTTTTTTATTAAAATCAGACTAGTCAGAGGCTAATCTATTTGCTCGGTTCGTTTTGTTAGATGTAAGCGATTAATCTATGTATTTGAGGTTAAGTTTTATACGTTATATTTGTTTATAAACTTTATGCTGATTTGTGTTTTATGTTGCTGAAAGCAGAATAATAGACATTTTCTGCCTACATTTATTAGTTTTTTTTTTGACAAAATGCCTTTGCTAGAACTCATTGATCAAGATGACAAACAATACTCCTTTCAAGTAACTGATAATGATTTTAAGAGAGTGGTTGAAGAGGTGATTTCGGGATGCCCACATGAAACAGGTTTCTCACTCGTACTCTGCAATTTCTGAAAAAAATTTCGAATGTTTCTAGGTACATTCGAAAATGCTGCCTAAACTGATTATCTGGGAAATTGGGGACAATAAATTCCGAAAAATTTGCAGTTTTTAGAATGTGCACTTTTTCTTCCTCATCATCACCATCATCGAACATTAATTCATGTAATTGAATCACAGTCAGCATCGTCTCTTTTAGTGTGAAATTCATTATTACACAATAATAAGAGTCGCTTAATAAAAAAACACATTTGCAAACCAAATTTCGAGACAAATTTTGCAGCAAAACAAAACCTAATTAGAATTTGGCTGTCAAGTGTCAATGTCAATCGCCGAAAAAATTTGAAGTGTTTTTTATTTTAAATTTAATCTGACTGATCTAGAGTCACGTGACCAAAAATCGCTCTAATCTCAGATGTAAAAAACGAACACAGCCCGAATATGATTCCGACCGAGACCTACCGGTCGGGATGTTACTCCTCCGTAATATGGTGGCACAAAGCGAACAACGCGAACGCAGCTGGGCAAGCTATAGAGAGAGGCGACGTTAATTGTCGCAGTTCTCTTTCAGTGTAGCCAACCTAAGTTTTTAAAACAAAAACTTTTACGTTGTTGCGCATGATCGGTGCAAAATTAATTACTCTTCAATAACAATAATAAAGATGAGAAATTTAGTAAACATAGACTAAACCATCACAGTACAGTTTTCAGCAAATTATAAATAAATTGAATTTATTTTGTTTAATCGGTTTGCTAAATTGATCAAGGATGGTAAACTTATGTCCATGTGGGAAGTATATAAACTTTTCTAAGTTACATTTCAAAAACATTATATAGGTGAACAGAATTTGATATTATACTCTTTTCTCTAGCGTTTATTTTCGAGGACTCGACTAAACAATACATTCGTTTGAGCACCAAACTGAGGTTTGGATACTGTACAAGTCATGCTAATGTACATTTAATTAAAGTTTAATTCTGACATGTAGGTACCTAAGATATATTGCATTTTCTAAGGAAAGTACTATGAGAACCCTTTATTTGCTATTTAATACAAATAGTAGAGGAATGAAATGGTTCTAATAAATTTTTGATAGTGAGAACGTTATAAAAACGTTGTTAAAGCAACAATTTATATAAATTTTATTAGGTATACATCAGTTTTTAAGTTATAAGATTAACTCATATTTTGCGACTGAAAATAAATTGCTAGAAATAAAACCAGAACTACATTCCCAAGAAATTTATTTTTACTATTTGAAAAACATTCTGTTTAAATAAAAAATATTTATAAGTTTTCATTAGTATTTTATGTTTAATTACTACTATTAACCTAAAAGACACTTACGAGAAAAAATAAATAAAAGTAAAACATTACAAGAACATATTGTTAATAAAATTTAAAATATGAAGTATTCTATTTATTCGACATACAAAATTTTTTGATTTCTTTGTACGATAATAAGATTGTTTCTCAAATTTTTCTTTTGCTGCTCGGTTTGTTTTCAATTTTCATACCCAATTTATTCGTTTGCTTTTTGAATGCACATTCATCTAATGCTAATGTCATCAAATAACTATTTGTTTTCTATGCATATTTTCCTTTCTCAAAATTTTTATGTTTGCATTTTTTCTAATTGTTTCTTTCAGGAAATATACAATTTTTTCTTCACAATTTCATTCGGACCACCTAGTGAACTTTTGTCTGAAACTTTTGCTAAAAAAAGAAACTCTCTCTCTCCTGCACTTTTTAACTGCATTACTGTTTAAATTCACACATAACGGTGGACACATGTTACATATTTGAAAAAATAACATATGGCAATATCAGAATCCATTACATGAAACTTTATAATAATTATTATCTGTTGATGAATTTTCCATAGGCATAAACTCTCCAAATTTATCCTTTTCAATTTTATTTTCCACAGTTTCAGCTTGTGGGCATTTATAACAATTTTGTCTTGATAGCTATTTGAATTTGATCTTTTCATTTATAAAATCCTTTGCAACATTCTTCCCTCTTTTTAATTATTACGTTAGATTTTCTGTTTAACTGCAGTTTTAATAAATGATTTAAGTTTTCCAACACCATATTTAATATTCAACTTCATAACAGTGAGCCCACATTTGTAACCTATCTTCATTCGGGAAATAATATCGACAAATAATAATTTACATTTCTTTTATTTTTTATAACTTTTTTGTTGTAAAATTTTGAATTGTTTACCTAATTTAAAAAATCTATTTAATTCCATTCCTGAACTTTTAATGCTCTCCCTATCATGTCTCTTCTAATAAAGTCAAGAATACATTTGATAAATCTTGATTGCTTATAGTAAATTATAGTGCTTTATCTTACAACTTTCCATTTTTCTTTTGCATCCTTTGGAATGCCCATTATCAACTTTTCTACAACTGTATTTTTTTCATTCTTTGATAAATGGGTAGATCTCAACTTTTCATAATGTCCCAACATGTATGTATATTTAGCAACGACGATTACTTCAATTCGAAATTTAGAAAATAATTTTTCTTTAGACTTGTAAATAAAAAATCTGATGTGGCCAGCACATGACCTCTCGCCATTTTTGAATCAAAAATTTACAGGTTGACACAAAAAAGTATGAAAAAAAATTATTTTTTTGTAAATCTGGCAACAATGGCAAAAGTTTCGAAAATTTTAATGAGATGAAAATAAACTATATGGTATACAAAATATATGTGTAAAACTTTATTGCCGTTTTGTATAATAATGGCGTCATCACCCATAGCAACTGCCACTTCCGGTTGTGCGATTGGCACCAAAATCTAATCAGATCTAATCTAGGGTATCAGAATCCTGTATGCAAAATTTCAAATTTTTTTATTCAGTAGTTTTTGAGTTATCGTTACTACAACATCCATCCAAACACACACACACACTAACACACACACACACACACACTAACACACACACACACAGACATCATCGCGAAAATATTAAAATCGTATTCTAGGGACCCCAAAACGTGTTTATCCATTGAAAACTCACTACCCAATTTTTAGCATGATTCCTATACCTCTCTTACCTGAAGGGCGAGAGGTAAAAAACGAAAGGTGTATGACATTTGACGTATGTCAAAACTGTCAATTTTCTAAATTGGTAGCACTGGGGAGAACTGCGACAATTAACGTCGCCTTATAGAGAGTAGGCGAGCGTGTCTTCTGATTACAGGGGCGTTTAGAATAACGCCAACTACGGCTATGGCAGTTCTCCTCCGCTACACAACATACGTAGTACATAAAACCATCTGACACGAAATTAAATTTACTAGTTCCAAAATATAAAACAAAGTATTTAGTTTAGTCAAATTATGTTATTAGATAAGAAATTTGAAGATAGGGCATGGCTTTTGATGATGGTTTTTTGACGTGTTTTGCCATCCCTGTAAAGTCCAGAGTTCATGATTTGTAACCCGACCTTTACCTGTCCCGACAGATCAGATTTAATATTATATGGTGCGGATTCTAATTACATAGCTAGTCGCTGATATATCGCATAATTAAATTCAAGTAAATTCTTTCAAATTTGCCCACTTAATGGAAGTCAAATTTTTAATAAAAAGGGATACGCCCTTCTTAGTTTGCTTAGTAAAATGCTCTCATTTCGGATTTGCTAGATTCCAGTAAGATTAAAGGTGGTACCGGGAAGCTTACGGAGGTCGAACCAATCCGTAAGCCTTTCGCTGTGTGACACTGATTTCGTTTGTAACATTGAAAATGATTTCCAAATTTGAGTTAGTTAATTTCCAACTTCGCTCGGGATCGATTCTTTATCCAACAAGCAGTCGTTTGAGATATTATTATTCAGAGTAAGTTTATCAACTGAAATTCGGGTTTCACGAGTAGATGTTATACCCTTACAGAACATTACAGGTTTGGAACACCTTGGAGTGGGGGGAGGCGCGAAAACCAACTGTTCAAGAAAGTGTCCAGCGCGCGAAAAGAGCGGGTGGGATGCTTGGCGCGAAAACCAAATGACTGTTTATGGCGTCCATGACAGCGCGCCATCATATGCGCTGTCATGGACGCCATTTGGTTTTCGTAATTTCCTACTAAATTAGTAGATTTTTAAGAAAAATGAGGGTGTTAATTTTTTTGTCCAAAACTTTTCCTCTTTTCACTTTGTCACTTTTCTGAAAATACCCCCTTTTTTCTAAAATTACCCTTTTTTCTGAAAATTAACCCTTATTTTCGTCATAAGGTCTCTTCTTTCAAAATTTCCCCTCTTTTCTCTTGAATACTGTCACTTTTGTTTCAAATTTCCCCTCTTTTCTCTCAATTTTTGTCACCCTTTTCTGAAATTACCCAGTTTTTTCTAAAATTACCCCATTTTTTTCTTAAAATTACCTCTTATTTTTTCATTTTTGTTATTTTTTCTCAAATTTCCCCTCTTCCTCCAAAATTTCCAGTCTTTTCTTTCAAATTTTCGAACCTTTTTGTCTTAAATTTCCCCTCTTTTCTCTCAATTTTTGTCACTTTTTTTCTTGAAATTACCCCGTTTTCCCCTTTTTTTAAAACTACCCATTTTTTCTCATTATTGTCAGTTTCTGTCAAATTTCCACTTTTTTACGACAAAGTCACTTTTTTGAGTAATTGTTTTTTTCTTTCCCCCTATCTTTGCTCGCTTACCACTACATTGGTACTGATAGAAAGGGAGAGGGAGAAAATTTGAAATAAAAAACAAAGATTATATATAAAAAAATTGGGGAAAAAGTTTGAAACTAAAAAAGTAGGGGAAAAAAGGCTGGGGCGAAACGTGGAAAAAAAAGTAGGTGACAAATTGGTAAAAAAAGTTTCAAATTCTAAATTATAAAAAAATTAGTGAAAAAGTGGAAACCAGTTTGACACAAAGAAATAAGAAATTAGTAAAAAATGTAGGAGAAAAAGTGAAGGAAAAGGACAGAATAAAAAAGTAGGGGACAGGACAAAATAAAAAAGTAGAGGAAAAGTAAAAAAATAGGGGAAGAAATGGAAAAAAGTTTTAAGGGGAAAAAGTGGAACAAAAAACGTTTGACATAAAGAAATTAGTAAACAAAATGTGTGAGAAAAAGTGGAAAACAGTAGAGAAAAGGGTGGAATAATAAAGCATGGAAAAAAGTAGGAGAAACGTGAAAAAAAATAGGAAAAGATGGGGAAAAAGTTTTTGAGAAGAAAAAGTGGAACACAAAGAAATTATTAAAAAAATAGGGGAAAAGGGTGGGAGAATAATGGGAACAAAGTTGGAAACATAAAAAAAATTACTGAAAAAAAAACAGGAGAAAAATAAGTTGGGAAAAAAGGGGAAAAAAGTTCGAAACCAAAAAATGTATGGCAAAAAAATGTAAAAAAATATCTAAAAAAAAATGGGGGGAATAATTTGGAAAAAAAAATTTGAAATATAAAAAAATTTGAAATATAAAAAAACTTGAAATATAAAAAAAATTTGAAATATAAAAAAATTTGAAATATAAAAAAATTGGTAAAAAATTAGAAGAAAAAAGGATGGTGGAAAAATTGCAGAAAAAATTGAAATAATAAAAATAGAGGAGAAAAAATGAGTCGGTGAAAAAGTGAGTCGGTGAAAAAGTGGAAAAAAATTTGAAATGCAAAAAAATTAGTGAAAAAGTAGGGAAAAAAGTGGAAAAAAGTAGGGGAAAAGTGAAACAAATTGGGAAAGAAGTAGAAAAAAGTTTTAACGGGAAAAAGTGGAAGAAAAAGTATGACACAAAGAAATTAGTAAAAAATATAGGAGAAAATGTAGAAAAAAAAGAAGTGGAAAGAGTGGAATAAAAAAATAGGGGAAAGTGGAAAACAATAGGGAACGTAGTGGAGAAGTGGAGAATAAGTTTGAAGTGGACAGAGAAAGCTATTTTTTTTTTAAACACAGGTTAGATTTAGATAGTCAAGACTTGTTTTAATAAAATAAATATAAATAGTGTTATATTTTCTTCTTTTTTTAATACACAGGTTAGATTTAGATAGTAAAAGAATTCTTTTAATAAAATGGATTCTAATACACAGGTTAGATTTAGATAGTAGATTTTGGTAGTTTATTATCGAAATGTTGGTAGAATACGGTTTATTGCAAACGGTAACACTGCAAATAATCCTTTCTGTGTTTCCCCTTTGTGTTAAGTTAGTTCTGATTTTTATTCAATATTATGGCAATTGTGTTTGGTAATATTTTGACTGTATTTTAACACACCAAAAAAATATGCCCAGTAATATTTGTTTATTTTTGATTATTTTTGTTTTTTATTTTTAATTTGAGTTAGAATAAACGGTTTTGTTGTTTACAATATATGTTTTTGTTAATGTGTGTTTGTGTTAAAATTTATTTTGTGCAAGAAACAATACTGTTTTTTAATTAAATAATTAAATTAAAAAAATGATATATATCGGATATATATTTATATAAATATCATGATATTTTCGAACCCTGATCAGAACTAGGGAATATTCGAAATCGGACGACTGGTTCTTGAGTTATCGTCTCCACATACATCCAGACAGACAGACAGACAGACAGACATGAACTTTTTTTTCACTTAATCGTATTGTGGGAGGCTTTTAATTTTTTTTCATGATTTTAATACTTCTGGTGCGGACCGAAGTAATATATAAAAATAAAATTTGGTAAAAAATTGATGTGGTACTTAAGTGGTATGATTAGTGGAATAAAAGGGATCATTTGATCATTGTTAACGAAAATTTTTTGTATTACATAAGCAAAACATTTCGCTATTTGATAAGTCCATATAAAGGTCAACAGCATTAGCAACATAATAAGAGAACTTTCTTTTATTTTAAAACTTGACTTTTTGATCAGCATATAGAAAATTTTAATGTAACTGGGATATTTTTGACAAGTGTGAAATTTTTATTTTAAAACAATAAAATTTATTTATTAAGGTCATTCGGTCAATCTGCATAAATAATTTAATAATAGATACAATCGACTATTATAATTTTTATTTTAATTTATTTGATATATTTTATTAAATAAAGTAGATGGAATAATTAATATTTAATTATGAATTGGCGTCGATAAATGTTGAAATTAATTATTAGTTTTCACACCCCATGAAAAAAAATATATGTACGTCTATGTGTAAACACCAAATAAATGATCAGTAACTCTTAAATTATTATTCTACGGAAAATTTATATTTTTTTCAGCATTAGAAACAATATTTGAATTTTAATTTCTACATTTTATATTTTTTAGCCCCTGTAAAATATAAACTATCAATATTATTCAAAAATGCTAAATGTAGATGAGAAGAGAAAAAGTTTTCTGTACACGTGATTTTTTTCAAAATTTTAGAAAAAAAATTGTGGTTGTGAGAATAGGGAGAGACCACTGCTGTGCAGATTTATTTTGGTCTCTCCCTATTGTCAAGGTCACAATTTTTGTTCAAAAATTGTGAAAAAATTTCAACTTATAGTATTTTTTATTTTCTTTTCAATGGTATTAAGATCATTTTACTGTATTTGTTAGTTTTCTAAAAACATTATTTTTCAAATTATTCAGAATCGCATCATATGTACTCCTATGTGCAAACATAAATTATCAATAATAGATAACCTTTTCGAATTATTAAAAAATGTAGAATTCCAGTCTTTCCCTTCACATAGTCTATTAGCCACAGATTTTTTGTAAATTAAGATATAAAATGATTAGAAATTAAACTTTGACGAATAATGTTCTAGAAAATGATGATTCCTTCATGTTTTAAAAAGTCAATAAGACATAATTATTAGTTGAATCGTGCAATTTTTGTTTGATCGTTTCAATCTGCAATTCAAGATTTTCAAAATATATTTTGATGCGTTTTCAACAACAACAAAAATAATTAAAATTAGGGGAAAATAAGGAAAAACAATGAAAAAGAGGGATAAAATAGGGAAAAATAAGGAAAACTAAAAAAAGACAGTAAAAAAAATAGAGAAAAATAGTGAACAAAAAATACAAAAAAATCGCAAAAAAAAATGCAGACTTGTAAAAATTGTAAATACTTTCAAAAAAATCGCAAAAAAACAGCAAGAAAATGTAAAAAAATTACTGCAAAAAGATGCAAAAAAAATCGCAAAAAAACACAAAACATTACACAAAAATTGGAAAAAACACAAAAAGTTCGAAAACCGCAAAAAAACCGACTAAAAATCACAATAAATTGCAAAAATATGCACAAAATCGCAAAAACATCGAAATCCGCCTAAAAATGAGGAAAAACCAGAAAAAAAAACGAAAGAAATCAGAAAAAACTTATAAAGAATAGCAAAAAAAAACGGAAAAAATTGCAAAAAGCTACAACAAATTGCAAAAACGTGCAAGAACTTACAAAAACTCACAAAAAAATTGCAGAAACTTAAAAAAAATCGCATTACACACTAAAAAATTGCAAAAAATCACGAAATCCACAACAAATGACAAAAATTTGCAAAAAAACGCAAAACCTACAAAAAAAATGCAAAAACATACAAAAAACCGCAAAAAAATTGAGAAAACGTAAAAAATTGCAAAAAATCGCCAAACCCACAAAAAATTGCATAAAAAAATGGCAAAAATACGTTCAAAATCGCAAAAATATCAGAAATCAGGAAAAAAACTTACAAAGAATCGCAAAAAAAAAACAGAAAAAATTGCAAAAACTTTTAAAAATGTCCAAAAAAATGCAAAAAATCGCAAAGCCAAAAAATTGCAAAATCTGGAAAAATATGGGAAAATATTGAAAAATAGGATAATATCTGGAAAAATAGTGAAAAAAGGGAAAAAGATGGAAACATTGAAAAAATAAGAAAAATTTGCGAAAAAATAAGGAAAAATCATGAAAAATAGGCACAAAATAGGGAAGAATGGTGAAAAATCGGGGAAATAAATGAAAATCTGGAAAAATGGCGAAAAATTGGCAGAAATCGGAAAAAGTAGGGAGAATTATTAAAAAATTTGTAGAAACATAAAAATTAAGAAAAATTGGCGAAAATCGGGAAAAATATAACAAAATCTGAAAAAATTGTGAAAAATTAGGAAAAATAGTGAAAATTGGGAAAAATAATGAAAAAAGGGAATAATCTTGAAAAATTGGTAAAAATAGCAAAGTGAAAAATAGGGGAAAATCTTGACAAATGGTAGAAAAATGGGGAGAAATAGTGAAATATTAGAAAAGTGAACAATTGTGGAAAATCTGGAAAAACTGGGATACATTTAAATAAATACAAAAAATATGACAAAAATTGGGAAAATTAGTGGAAATTAGTGAAAAATGGAAGAAAATTTGAAAAAACGGGCAACATAATGAATACTAGGAAAAACATTAAAAAAATACGAAAAATTGGAAAAACAGGTAAAAATCAGGAAAAATAGGTTAAAATCTGGGAAAATGGGGAGAAATCTGGAAAGAACGGAAAAATAGCGAGAAATAGGGGAAAATCTTTAAAAATGGTGAAAAATTTGGATATAAAAAAATAAGAAAAATAGAGGAAAATCTGGAAAAATAATGAAAAATTGGGGAAAATTTGGAAAAACAGATAAATTAAAAAAATAGGAAAAATAGGTTTAAATTTAGGAATGTCTGAAAAATGCGGAAAAATATAAGAATTTTGGAAAAAATAGGTGGGAAATATAAAAAAAATAGTGAAAAAATTTAAATAAACATGAAAATTGGAGAAAATAGGGGAAAACTACAAAAATGGTGAAAAATGTGGATACATTTAAAAAAATATGAAAAATTGGGGAAAGTCTGGAAAAATAGTGGAAAATTGGGATCAATATTAAAAAACAGAAAAATTGAGAAAATTACTAAAAATAATGAAAAAAGGTGAAAAACGGGAAAAATAGTGAAAAAATCGGTCGGGTCGAACTACTTTCCCGGCGAATATCCACGAGTATTTTTTCAAATATTTAATGTTAAAGTTTCAAATTTTGACATTTTTTTATTTTTAACAGGTGACAGTTGGAGAAATAATTTTGACTGTTCTGAATAGAGTTTTTCTAGGGCTTTCAAATGACATATTGCAAGTCAGATGTCTTACAAAAACTAATGAATTCTTCCGACAGGCAACCCAAACCCATATACCAAATTCCAGCTCAATCGGATTAAACGTGTGGCCTATATCGTGGAAGAATACACACAGACAGATAGACAGACAGACAGACTTCCATTTGGAAATGGTCTTAATTGTCTCAGGTGACCTCAAAATGGATATTTCCATCATTATCTCGAAAATTTTTTTAGCTCGTTCATAATACTTTCCCATCTCGGAGGTGGGTCGGAAAAGTAAAATTTAACGATTTAAATAATAACATGAAAAAATAAGAACAAAAAACCAATTAGTATGAAGTAAAATTCAATTATTAGGTAGACATTAAGATAAATTAAAAAGTTGACTCTTGTCAAGTTCTCACTGAACACCTTGAAACTTTTGTAAGTGGTGATGAGACTGACAAATATTCAATTACTTAATGGTTTTTATAGTACGTACACATCCTGTTAGTAACGAAAAAGTGATTTACCTCAAATTAAAAGAAAAAAAAATTTCCACTTAATAAATACACGTAGTCCGATAATTTGTTATATTTAATTACAATATAATTATTTTATTCTTTGACCAAATTGGATTAAAAATATATTTCGATCACTAACATTGCGTTTTAATTATTTAAATTAAATCTATTTAACATCAACTAATAAAAACGGATATCCAAAATCGTATTTGTTATATAAGTATTCAGCCTTATTTTTATCTTAAAATTTACCCTTATCACGAAAATTTGATATCATGGACGTAAATTTGCAGCGCAAATTATAATTGGAACAAAAACTTTCTCCACGTGTTTGAATGGTAAAGGTCAAGGTGATATCCTTTCTATTAGAATTACATTATTCTTTGCCTACAGATACAATCACAGCAGAAATAGAAAAAAAAAAAAACGAAAGCATATATAAACTTTTTAGACGTCACATTAATAAGAAACAAAATAATAATAATATACAAAAAAAATATTTGCAAAAAAAAAAACAAGAAGAAAATGTACCTAATTATTGGATTAATTGATCGTGCCAGATATCTTAAAAAAAGTTGTACAAATCATACAAAAACATCATTACAAGGAAAAGAACATTTAAAAAAAAAATCGGCTGTGTCACCCCAGAACTTTCCCGGCTCGACCGTAGAGAATAGAATTATTTAAATTATAAAATACCAAACATTACATTAATTTATGGAACACATTAAAAATAGCGAGCCGAAGATGAATACTTCTACATGTTGATAATGACATAAGCTGCGCATGCGCACTACAAATAGATCCTATTTGTAGTGCGCATGCGCAGCTTATGTCATTATCAACATGTAGAAGTATTCATCAAAATCCAGAAAAACTAGAGAAAACCTACATGCACATTTTTTACGCGCCCTCTAGTGGCGCAACTATTATAAATTCTGAAAAAAGTTTGAGACAAAAGTTGTAGGGAATTTTATGCTCTAAAACTTTGTACTACAACATTTTGCACTAAAGTGTATTATTTGTCATCAAAATCCAGAAAAACTAGAGAAAACCTACATGCACATTTTTTACGCGCCCTCTAGTGGCGCAACTATTATAAATTCTGAAAAAAGTTTGAGACAAAAGTTGTAGGGAATTTTATGCTCTAAAACTTTGTACTACAACATTTTGCACTGAAGTGTATTATTTGTCATCAAAATCCAGAAAAACTAGAGAAAACCTACATGCAAATTTTTTACCCGCCCTCTAGTGGCGCAACTATTGGAAATTCTGAAAAAAGTTTAAGACAAAAGTTGTAAGGAATTTTATGCCCTAAAACTTTGTACAACAACATTTTGCACTAAAGTGTATTATTTGTCATCAAAATCCAGAAAAACTAGAGAAAACCTACATGCAAATTTTTTACCCACCCTCTAGTGGCGCAACTATTGGAAATTCTGAAAAAAGTTTAAGACAAAAGTTGTAAGGAATTTTATGCCCTAAAACTTTGTACTACAACATTTTGCACTAAAGTGTATTATTTGTCATCAAAATCCAGAAAAACTAGAGAAAACATCCATGCACATTTTTTACGCGCCCTCTAGTGGCGTAACTATTGGAAATTCTGAAAAAAGTTTGAGACAAAAGTTGTAAGGAATTTTATGCCCTAAAACTTTGTACTACAACATTTTGCACTAAAGTGTATTATTTGTCATCAAAATCCAGAAAAACTAGAGAAAACCTACATGCACATTTTTTACGCGCCCTCTAGTGGCGCAACTATTATAAATTCTGAAAAAAGTTTGAGACAAAAGTTGTAGGGAATTTTATGCTCTAAAACTTTGTACTACAACATTTTGCACTAAAGTGTATTGTTTGTCATCAAAATCCAGAAAAACTAGAGAAAACATCCATGCACATTTTTTACGCGCCCTCTAGTGGCGCAACTATTATAAATTCTGAAAAAAGTTTGAGACAAAAGTTGTAGGGAATTTTAAGCTCTAAAACTTCCCGACCCACCATCCGACAAGAGAAAGTATTGTGAACGAGCTAAAAAAATTTTTCGATATCTTCATCTCCATCTTTAGGTCCCCTGAGACGATTAGATCATTTACAGATGGAAGTCTGTCCGTCTATCTGTGTATTCTTCCACGATAGAGGCCACACGTTTAATCCGATTGAGCTGAAATTTGGTATATGGGTTTGGGTTACTTAATTACTTTTTTAACTCCTTTTACCTTAAATTCTTTGTTTTACTTTTTTTCAAGTACATAATTAAGGGTGACATAATTAAATAAAACTATAATAAGTTTAGCCAAATCCAAAAAAATTATTCAATATGCTTGAAATCAACTAATTTCTTTTTAAAATATGATTTAGGCCAGTCGTTGGAGACAATCAATCCAAAAGTTTTCAAATTTTTATGAATCAATTTTTAATTATTTGATACTATTAAAACGTGTTAAATGTTGACAGGAACAGAAAAAAATATTCTATATAAGTGAATTTTATCAAAATTTTAGATGAAATATTGCGGTTGTGAAAATAGGGAGAGACCATAACTATATTTTTTCTCATTTTGGTCTCTCCCTTTTCTCAAGGTCACAATTTTTGCTTAAAAATTTTTTATTCTCTTTTTAATGATATTAAATAGATTTTAATATAGTCTTTAATTAAACAAAATAACTTAGATAATTGTAGATTTTAATAAATTATTTTTCGTTTAACCCCTGTAACAAAAAAACTATGGATACTATTAAAACGTGTCCAATGTTGATAGAAAGAGAAAAAAATATTCTATATAAGTGAATTTTATCAAAATTTTAGATAAAATATTGTGGTTGTGAAAGTGGGGAGAGACCATAACTATATTTTTTCTCATTTTGGTCTCTCCCTTTTCTCAAGGTCACAATTTTTGCTTAAAAATTTTGAAAAAATTCCCATTTATAGAATTTTTTATTCTCTTTTTAATGATATTAAATAGATTTAATATAGTTTTTAATTAAACAAAATAACTTGGATAATTGTAGATTTTAATAAATTATTTTTCGTTTAACCCCTGTAACAAAAAAACTATGGATACTATTAAAACGTGTCAAATGTTGATAGAAAGAGAAAAAAATATTCTATATAAGTGATTTTTATCATAATTTTAGATAAAATATTGCGGTTGTGAAAATAGGGAGAGACCATAACTATATTTTTTCTCATTTTGGACTCTCCCTTTTCTCAATGTCACAATTTTTAATTAAAAATTTTGCAAAAATTCCCATTTATAGATTTATTTATTCCCTTTTTAATGATATTAAGAAGGTCACAATTCTAGCTCAAAAATTTTGGAAAAACTCTCACTTATAGAATTTTTTATTCTCTTTTCACTGGTATTAAAATGATTTTAATATATTTTAATAAATAATTTTTTGTTTAACCTCTGTAACAGAAAAACTATTAATGTTACTAAAACATACCAAGTGTAGATAGAAAGAGAAAAAAGAAAAATTAAATATTCTACATGTTTCGATAATGAAAAAATCGGGATTTCAATATTGAAATAAAATGTACAGGTCCGTATTAAAAAAATAGTTGATGGTGGCTCTTCAAAGACGAAACGTTGTTTTAAAAAATTATATAGGCTATATTGAGCGCTATTTGACCTTCAATAAAAAAACCTTATAAAGTTTTATTCTATCTTTAAAAATTAAGGTGTTTATTAAATAAAACCAAAATCGTCGATTTTGAAATGGTGTTTGGACAAACAAAAATTTTAGGTGGACAATCTTGGACTAACGATGAACAAACAAATGCACGAAAAAAAATTTCAAAATTCAAAAAAGGGTGTGAAAACTTCACAAAATCACAATGTTTTAAAATTCATATAATTAATTATAATTAACCGGTGGATGGACAAACAAAACTAATTGGTGGACAAACGACCTGTGCGGTGAAATTTTTTTTGCAATTTGTGGGTGCCGGGAGCAAAATTTGCAAAAAAAGTTTTTGGGCCACTATTTTGAAACGAAGAGTGGACAAACGAAAATAATTAGTGGACAATAATGGACAATCGATGGACAAACGAATGCACACAAAATCTTTGGAAAATTTGCAAAAGTGGGTACCAACTTCACTGACATAAAGATAATAGCGGTTCCAATGAATTTCTAGCTTTGCAACCTTGGACGATAAACGGAAACTTAATATATTCACTAATAATTAATTTTATGCATTTTTACAACTAATATTTTACGTGACACAAGAAATTTGCAACCGTTATTTTTTAACGGAACATTTTTTTTAATAAATATTTTTGTTGTTTTTTTGATAATTTGACCATAAATTGTAAAAAAAATTGTAAATAAGTTTAAGATATTCGAATATTGATCTATATTAAGGTACTCATTAATTTGCAATATTTTCTACAATTCGGAAACACACTTTCCTAATATTTAGACCAATTATACAGTGCGGTGGAATAAGTGTTACCCCCCCTATTAACTACTCTATTTTTATATCTTAAGAAAAAAGGTCAAACAGGTCAATTTTTATATTAAACGTAGTATGTTATGACATAAAAGTTTGGAACCTGACATAATCCCTCTTCATGGGGGTGTCACCCCTTCGATTTTTTTAAATGAGAAAGTGCATCTTGCGACACCTCATTTGAAACCTATTGAAACACTGATTTCAAAAATCTATAACACTTTGGTTCAAAAATTAACGGAGTCTGAGTTATTGCCATTGTTGCCAGATTTATCAAAAGGTATTTTTTTTTTCATATTTTTCTTAAATAACCAAAATAATGAATTTTTGTGACTTTTTTAGATTTTGAGACAAAATTATGGATTTTTATGAAAAATTACATGGTATCAAAATTGTAGAGCATAAAATTTTCTATAAATTTTGTCTTAACTATTTTTTCAAGTTGCGCATAGTTTCGCCGCTAGTTTTTATTTTAATTTTTTAAATTATTATTTTTTAGTTAAATTTTAATATTAAAAATTTAAAAAAAATATCTTTAAATTTGTAATAATTAATTTTATAATTACAATTTTTTTCAAAATTTTATTACAAAAATTGTGGATTTTTAAAAAATTGGCTAAGAAAACATTTAAAATTATATTACGATTTTTAAACTAAATTGAATAACTTCTAAAATATTAAAGTTATCGAAATGGGATTTTCACCGACTAGCAATGTGTAATTGTGCCACCAACCCCTATCAATTCCACGAGATATCCGATCTCATCCAGCCTGGTTACCGGCGTGAATGAAACTGCGCATGACACAATAGTATATTGTTTAACGAGCAAGGAATGATAGTTATTTCCCACGAGTATGAAGTTTGCAGCATGAGCCGCAGTTAAACACTATAGTTAAACACTATACTTTTTCTACGGCTGTAATAGATAATAGCGAAATGATTTAACAAATAACATGAATTTCAAATTTAACGTCATTCAAAATTTCTATTTAGGTACAATTAAAATATCAATTACTATTAGTATGAATGAGAAGTTTTGAAAAATGATTTGTAGAACTTTTCATATTTTTCCTTAGATAATTCTGGAATTAAACTTAAACATGCCTGATTTGCGGCACAGCTATATAAATATACGAAAATAAAACTGTCATTACTTGAAATTGACATTCCATGAAAGACCTGATTTATTGAAATAATTACACAATAAATTATTGTGTTATCAGATATGGAAATGAAATTGGAGACATACAATGTACCTCATTGATCTATCAAGAACAGTTAAGAAAGAGCAGTTTTGTATTATAGCCGTAGAAAAATACCTTTTTGCACTTGCCCAAAGTCTTATCTGACTTTAATTCCACTTGAGATTCATGGGACTCGAACCTGCGACCCGAACAAATATATCAGATTCCAAACAAAAATAATTTGTCTTAAAAGGATATGTCTTTTTCAATTTTTCCATGACTGTCCTGATATATAGAGCAATTTCCTCTAATAATATATTTGGTGACATTTGGTTAATTATATATAGATATATTATACGCTTACTTTATATAACCAGATCTAACCAAGTCGGTTAAAAAAAAATGCTTCACATCCACAAAATGTCAAATGTCACTCTAAATTTGTACTTTCAAAGAACAAAGGAGCCGCTCTAGAGTGCCACTACTGGGCTCCGTTCAGATTTACGTCCAGAGTGCACACCGAACGTCAAATTTCGTTCAGATTTAGAGGGCGTTTTGTCCGAGTGTACATACTTTTACGTTCATATTTATCGTCTAGACGACAACTTTTCATCCCAGTAAATACTTTGAGGAAATTTATTCGACAATTGCAGTTTGACCATAAGTCTGTTTTTCAATGAAATGAACGTCTTTCTAACCACACAAATATCACAAAATTGGCAATAGCCTTATTATATAAATTAAAATCTGATTAAAATGGATTCAGACTCGGGACGTCTACCAAATTTTTATTATCTTGTTCAAAATGATGAAAACAATTTAATAAGAAACACAAATATTTTGGTATTATTACAAAAGTCAAGTGAGATTATGTAAATTTGATTTTCACCAAAGATTTGCTGGTCTTCCTACTGTATTGTCATGTTTTGTTACATATGGAGTAAGTAGTTGTAGCAAATTTAGAAATATTTAGTATCCTGTTTCTCATTCTATATATTTGCAATCTCTTACAATTTCTTCTTTACTAGAACTAGCGTAAAATAGCATAGGCAAATAAGAAATATCATTCAGGCTGAATATGAATGATTTTGTTTATAGACAAATAAATTCCTAAAATTACTGTTAATATTAGTCTATGAAAGGTTTGTTTAAACATCCTGTGTACCTATTCTTTAAATGAAGAGAAAAGTTACTCCCAAAGTAGCTCCCTACTTTTTCTACTCCCAGCTTTTCCTCTCGGTACAAAAATACCTTATTCTTGAAATAAAGGAGTGAGTGAAAATACACACATAGTTGCCAAGTGTTGAGATTCAATTTTATCCCATCGCAGCAGTTAAATTTCTGACATCCATGTGACATAACCAAAGAATACCTATCGTATTATTTGACATAACTGTAATGTATTAGATATGGACCGGTGTCGTATTAAAAAAAAACATTAACAAAACACAAAAAGAAATGCTGGGCTGCTATTTTCTAACTCGTACGAGCGACTTTCGCATACGGTTTTTTGGCATTTTCGTATAAATTGCAATAAACCGTATTTTGGAGGCATTGAAAAATATCCGTAGGCGAATTTGTTTTGCGGAAATACATCGCATGGTCAAAGGGATGCGTATTAATGAATCCGCATACTAAATTCAACTGTTGATGAGTAATCAAAACTTCCATGTCATATAGAATAAAAACAAATGATTATTATTAAACATGTTCAATAATGGGCTGCTATTTTCTAACTCTTGCGAAAATTTTAGTACATATACGAGTACTCGTATACGAATTTTTTTCGGATGACAAAAGTTTTTGGTATTTTGGATGACATGCGAAAAACAATTCGTCTCGTATAGCTTTAATACGAATGACTGGAGCCGGCAACACTGTCTAAATCAATTTAAACCACACAAATAAAGATATGAAAAATTACAAATCATAAGGAACGCTTTTAATATCAAACATTTTATATATTATTGACACTAGTGACAATATTACTGATGCAACTCATTGGTTATCTGTCCAAACTTTGAACCCTAGAAAATGTAACATTGCCCTTTATTTTTTAACCTAATTTTATGTATACTTTCATTACTTTCCCTCTATGCCTAATTTGGAGAGGGCCGCAGATTTTTTATTAAAACTTTAATTTTTGAGTGACAAAAAAAGAACAGGGAATATGACATCTAGTCAAAAAACAGAATTAATTAATTTTTTAGATAAAAATAGTCTTTTCCTTGGTCTATTTGCCAATATTTCGGCTTCTTCCAACGCTGCTAAACTCGCCAAATTAATTATATTATTGAACATGTTTAATAATAATCATTTGTTTTTATTCTATATGACATGGAAGTTTTGATTACTCATCAACAGTTGAATTTAGTATGCGGATTCATTAATACGCATCCCTTTGACTATGCGATGTATTTCCGCAAAACAAATTCGCCTACGGATATTTTTCAATGCCTTCAAAATACGGTTTATTGCAATTTATACGAAAATGCCAAAAACCCGTATGCGAAAGTCGCTCGTACGAGTTAGAAAATAGCAGCCCAGGGCTGCTATTTTCGTTCTCGTGTGAATACATCCGTATACGAATATTCGTAGGCGGATTTTTTCCGGTTGACATTTATATTTGGTATTTTAGTCACGCAATCGAATAACAATACGGTTCGTCTAACTTTAATTCGCATGGGTGAGTTGGCAACGTTGCTAAATGTCATTTATTCATTTATTGTGACAGCCAGCTGAAATTTTCTTAACCCAAAAATAACGTTTTTATGGAAGTTGTGGTTGTCTCTGCTATTCCTTATCACTTAAGTCCTCCAAAGGATTACATATTTGTTGACTACGTCTCCTTATTGGCCTATTTGCCAGTATTTCAGCTTCTTCTAAGGCTGCTATAGCGGCCAAATTGATCACATTATTAAACATATTAAAAAAAAATCTAAAACCCACTACAATAAGAAAAACAAAGATATACACACAAAACTTTTACTTTGATTCACTTTATGAAATAATAAGTGAGGTTAACGGAATTTTATTTTTTAGTACTTTCTCACTCACAATTTTTTGCTATCTCTCAATTTAGTATGCGAATTTACAAATTCGTTTCACCAAGACCATGCGATGCAGTCAACCGAAAAATAATTCGTATGCGAGAAGCGTTCGGTGACTTCAAAATACGGTTTATTCTTTTTCATACGAAAACACCAAAATTCCGTAGACGGAACTGCTTCGCACGAGAACGAAAATAGCAGCATAGGTCGATTACATTTCGCAAACGACCACAGATGTATTCGGGCAAATTTACCCTCACATTTACCGGGGGCTCAGTGCCAAGTCCTCTGGTCTGAGATGGCCACAATTTTAAATTGTATACCTCAAGGGGCAATAAAACCTGGGAAGGTTGGAGAAAAGTATTATTTCAACCTCCTCCAGAGCTTCCTCCACATCGTCATTCATGAGACTATCACTAATTCATTAATATTATCCTTTATATTAGTAAACTTCCCAGCAAAACTCTTAAAAACAAAGACACGAAATACAAACAAAATAAATCGGACTGACAGATTAAATAGTTAGGTTAATGTTTCAAATAAATTTCTACTCCCTACAAATTTCACTCGCTAATGACCAATACAAATTTTATACTCCCTGGGAGAATAAAAGTCCCACATATTTCCATCAAAATATTTCAAGAATAGGGTTATTATGCATTTCAGGGAGCCACGCCTATTTCTATTTTAATTTCTACTCCCTGATTTTCAAGAATAGGTGCACTGGGTGTAAAACGCACTTTAAATCTGAACGCAGCCCTGATTGATACATATACTGGGGTATTACTACAAAAAATGGAAATAAAGAAATAATAATGTAAAATCTTTGAATTAGTGATGTTATCAGTTGTCATCGAAATGACAAATACAAAAATTAATTTACAATCAATCACATAAGATTTATTGTTGTCACCACAGTTGTTACTGGTTGTATATTACTTAATAGTAGATTCTGTAACAAGGTTAGAATGAAAAATTCGACAAGAGTGGAAAATTCCGAACGCGAGCGAAAGCGAGTGTGAGGAACCGAGTAACAGACTATATTTTCTCCACGATCAAAAAGAATAAATCAAAATTAAATTAAATCTGAATTCAAGTTATTTGTTGACATTTTTGTATTACATTGTATTAATATTTATAGTGCTGTGGTACACTTACCGATATTAAAATCTGGTGCATTGGTTTTTTTTCATAATTTGCAATTTCAGATATTATTAAATTCTATATCTACTTCACTTGATTTTTCACTCATTATTTTGTTTAAATTAAAACTTGTTTGAAAATAATTATTACCGTCGCCATTTTATATCTGACAGTGACACTTTTGAAATCCAGGGCAATCCCATATCGTTTATTTCGATTACAGAAAATCCATTCTTTACCTTGATAAAGAATGAAAATACATGCAAAATACATAAGAAGCAAGTGTTTTAGAATAAATATTCAGACTCTAGAGTGTGAATGTTTACATTCTATTATTAAAAATGATTTCAGAATTCATACATTCAGTAATGATCGTGGAGAAAAATAATTTCTAACATTGACACCTTAAATAATAAAGCAGAATCGCGGTTAATACAGCAAAAATCAGAAGACACTTATAAAAAAGAATACGACAAGTTGATCAAATGGATGGAAGAGCAAAAGGTACTAACTATACTTTTCACGTTAATTTAAAAAATTAAGATTGTTAAATATATTTGAATAAAACGTTTAAAAAATGTGTTAGTAATATTTTATTTGACGTTACAAGGTACTTCTATCAGATCAATAAGAAAAAGTTTAACATTTAAACTTCTTACACGAATTAAGGGCGATCCAGAAAAAATCTTAAAACAGGCCTAGTTCTGTCACAGTATAAGGCTTATAGAGGGGGCGATAACTAGAGGAATATTCTGTCTTCTGAGCATGTACTTAAATTTATTTTCCGCTAAACAATTTTAACTTCTCAAAGCTAACCGACCCTATACTTAACTACAAAGGCGTATTAGGGCCAATTTGTTTCAGTTTATTTTTCAATTATTGTTACTTTCAAACTGACAATTGTCTCTTTCAAACTGACAATTGTAACTTTTATACTGAAAATTGTCATTTTTAATATGACAATTGTCACATTCAAACTGACAATTGTCTCTTTCAAAGTGATAAATGTTACTTTTGATCTTACATTAGTCACTTTCAAACTGACAATTGCCACTTTTAATCTGTCAATTGTCACTTTTAATCTGTCAATTGTCATTTTTAATCTGACAATGGTCTCTTTCAAACTGACAATTGTCACTTTTAAATTGACAATTGTGTGTTGTTTAATTTTCACTGTGACTAGCCGTACATCAGGTTTAGGAATTTATTTTGTACATCGGTCGACCTTGTGCGACTGGCGCATTTGCTAGTTATTGTAAGTTACCTTGAAAGTTTACTTATTTATGATTGTGATACAGATTGTGATCATGTGGTAGAGTGTATGCTTTACACATAAAAGTTCTTTGATACGTTTTCACAAGATATCATATGACGAATTTATTGTTCACACCTCAATCCGACATTTTGACATTTACAGATGCAACATAATCCATCCTTTACGATCTTAAACTGAGAATTGTCAGTTTAAAAGTGACAGTTGTCAGTTTAAAAGTGACAATTGTCAGTTTAATAGTGACAATTGTCAGTTTGAAAGTGACAATTGAAAAATAAACTGAAATACGTAGATTATTGCAAATTCCGTATTGTTTTATTTTTTCATCGAATTTAGTTAAGTATAGGGTCGGTTAGTTTTGAGAAGTTAAAATTGTCTCGCGGATAATATGTTTGAGCACATGCGCAGACGACAGAATTTCCCTCGATTTATCGCCTCCTGGCTTATAGTAGCTATATATCTGTGGTTCCGTGTTAAGACATGCGTTGTTGCCATATTTAAAACATGGTTTAACAACTTGGATTTTAATATTACATATTAAACTTTTGTGGTTCTTAGATTTTTCAGTTAAAAATTGTAAAATATTTCGGGACTTTTCAGACGGATGTAATAGTTTTAAAAATATTAGTGATTTATTCTACGTATTTTTTTTTCATTTCAAAGAGATTTCTTTCATTAAATATATTTTACTTATAATTTTAGCCGTCCGTATATACCTTAAATATCAGGTAATTTAGAATTTCATGCAATGGAAATTCATTTTATGCTTATAGTTTTGATATAAAAACAAATTGTCGTTTTCCTCTCTTGGATTTTCAAGTTTTTGAAACATAAAAATTTTTTTCTTGTGAAACCCAAAACACCCATTTAAAACGATACCCTCCTTTAACAATGTAATTATTACAAACAAAATATAAAAAAAAATGTTGTCGTTTTGTTTTATCGAAAATGGTAAAAGAATTGAAAAAAGTAAATAGTACATTCAAAATGGATCAAAAAGTACATTACTTATGTGTGAAATATTTTATAATTTTAAAATAATACTTGTAGAAATTATACGTTATAAAAAGTTGGAAAAAAACTTTTAGAAAAAATTAATTTTTTTTTTAATTTTTGTAAACTAAAATTTTATTAATGTACTTTGATGCAGAGAAAAACAAAAATAATCGATTAAACAATTACTTTACTAGGAGTGTTCGGAAAGTTGGGTGGGATTACCCCCTCATTTTTTGGTTTAAATTTACAGAATTCACTTTTAGCTTTTTGCATGTGTTTTATAATATCCAAAAATACATAAATATTCGGATGCGGAGAACAATATTTTTTTATTTCTTTAATTGTTTAAAATTCCCCAATAATTAAAAATATGGAAGTAGTGCAATTCCAGCCAGGGATTAAATACAAAATATGGATACGGCCAGCTTGCGCCCGATCAGCTTGCGCCCTCTCATTAATTCAGCCGGTTTGCGCCCAAATTTCTAAAGGTACCTGACGGTCGACCGATTTGCGCCCATAATAAATAATCAATCCCTATCGCATAGACATTCAAATCATAAGAATGAGAAAAAATGAGAAAATAGAAAAATGAGAAAAAAAAGTGAAAAAATTAGAAAACAAATAAAAAGAAAAAATGAGGGGTAATCCCACCCAACTTTCCGAACACTCATAGTAAAGTAATTGGTTAATCGATTATTTTAGTTTTACTGCATTAAAATACATTAATTATATTACCTATCGAATGGTATAAATCCCATTTTAATATCTTTAATATTTTTAAAGTTATTCAATTTTTTTTAAACTTTATTAAATTTCAAAAAAAAAATTATGAATTCTACAGTTTTTTGAATAAAATTCTGAAAAAAATCACAATTATAGAGTTTTTTACTACAAATTTAAGGGTAATTTTTTTAAAATTTTTAATATTAATTTTAACCTTAAAACAAATCAAACCTATTTTTGAGTAATTTTAAAATCAATAAATAATTAATATCTCATTCAATTTTATTCAAAATGGGAAACAGACCTTTTTTTTAAGTTTTTGGATCAAAATGCATTAATAAAGTTAGTTTAAAAAACTAAAAAAAAATCAAGTTTTTTTTCATAAATACATGGGTATATCCATTGAATTGTTTTAACTTTTTTCATTTTTTGCTATAACTTTTACAAATACTATGTTAAAATTATGAAATAATTTACACACATAGTACTTTTGGATCCTTTTCGGATATGCTATTTAATTTTTTCATTTATTTTATACTTATTGATAAAACGAAATTACAAAAAAAATTAAAAAAATTCTTAATTTTGGCAACAATAATTACAAGTCTAAATTTTAAGAAACTAAAATACATTTAAAATTTAGAGTTTTATATTATCTTTCGAATGGTGAAAATCCCATTTCAATAACTTTAGAAGTTATTCAATTTAGTTTAAAATCGTAATATAATCTTAAATTTCTTAGCCAAAATTTATAGAAAATTTTATGTTCTACAATTTTGATATCATGTAATTTTTCATAAAAATCCATAATTTTGTCTCAAAATCTAAAGAAGTCACAAAAATGTCTATATAAATTTTTTTCACTCCCTCTAGCGACGAAACTATGAGGAATTCAAAAAACCGGTAATGACAAAATGTGTAGAAAATTTTATGTTCTACAACTTTCGTATCTTGTAATTTTTCATAAAAATGCATTATTTTGGTTATTTAAGAAAAATATGAAAAAAAAAATACTTTTTGATAAATCTGGCAACAAAGGCATAAGTTTTTAAAAATTTTAATCATTCGAAATTAAACTATAACGTATAGAAAATATATGTGTAAAACTTTATTGCCATTTTGTTTGGTAATGACGTCATCACTTATAGCAACTGTCACTTCCGGTTGTCCGATTAACTCCAAAATCTATACATGTCGTCTCCTTGCTACCCTAAATATGTATATAAAATTTCATCTAAATCGGTCCAGCCGTTTAGACGCTATCGTGTTCACATACACAGACGCACACACCACACAGACAGACATCATGCTAAAAATGGTATAAATGGATTCAGATGACCTCAAAACGTAAAGATCCGTTAAAATCTGGGTATGATCAAAATATCATGATCGCAATACTTTCCTTCTATACAACTCTGTTGTTCGGAAAGTAAAAACAGAACAATGAGAAAAAATTGAAAAAATTAAAACAAAAAACAAAAAATCATAAAGAATGATAAGAATCGATAAAATCTGAAAAAATCGGAAAAAATAATAAAAAAAATGAAAAAAGATTTTGAAAAAAAAAATTGAGAAAGAAAATAGAAATTATTGGGAAAAAATGAAAAATACATTTGTAAACTACGGCAAAAACGAGAAATAATAAAAATTGTAAAAAAGACGAATAAAAAAAACGTGAAAAATCACAAAAAAAACCCGAAAATAAAGCCTCGAAAAACGCAAGAAAACGAAAAATATCACAAAGCACTCGCAAAAAAATCGAAAACAATCACAAAAAAACAGAGGAATAAGAAAAAATGAGAAACATTAGAAAACAAAAGAAAGAAAAGAAAAAACTGAAACATCTAAAAAATAAGAAAAAAAAAACAAATAATCGTAAAAATGAGAAAGAAAACGAGAAAAAATTAGAAGAATCGAAAAAATTACAAAAAATTTCACAAAAAACCTCAAAAAATCACAAAAAAATCGCAAATTATCACAAAAAATCAATGGAATAAGGAAAAAATGAGAAAAAATTAGAAAACAAAATAGAATAGAAAACTAGAACAATGAGAAAAAAATGAGGAAAGATTAGAAAAAATTGAAAAAACAAAAAATAAAATAAATAAAAAAACGTGAAAAAATTAGAAGAACCGAAAAAATCAGAAAAAAACGAAAATAATAACAAAAAAAAAACAAAACTTTGAAAAAAGAAAAAAATTAAAAAAGAAATTAGAAAACATTGGGAAAAAAATGAAAAAAAAAGTTGTAAAATACAAAAAAAAACGAAGAAATCAAAAAACCGAAAAAAAACGATAAAAAACGAAAAAGTGGGCTCAAAAAAACGCAAGAAATCAAAAAATATCACAAAAAAACCGCAACAAAATTATAAAAAATTACAAAAAAATTGCAAATTATCACAAAAAATCAAATGAATAAAAAAAATTAGAAAACGAAAGAATACAAACGAAAAACAGAACAATGAGAAAAAAAGAGGAAAAATTAGAAAAAACAGAAGAAAAAAACAAATTTTATTTTTTGGATCTCTATATTTTAACACTTTTTGTAGATTACTTCTGAAATAATCATTTCCTGATAAAAGAAATTGTAACTAACAAATAATTTCCACAAAAGTCAAGAATGGTACTGAAAAAAATCATTATAATATAAATCAAACAGAGGTTATTTATTTGGAGAAAAAAAAATTTAAAAAAATTGTTTACTGTACAAATCAGATTTAGATAAAAATATTAAAGATACATAACATTCATAGGCGAGATTATAGGTCAGTAGTTTTTGGCCAGGCGAATTTAAGGGCATATTGCAATTGCGCGCGGCGGTCAGGGTTCTCCAGTGGGTGTCCTAATCCAATGTTGCAATTGCGCGCAAGCCTTTAAAAAGGTATATTGTGATTGGGCGCAAAGTCGGAAACTACAGTAAACGGAAGTTTTATGTACTTCTTATACAGGGTGTTTCATAAGAAATGGTCAATATTTTAATCATAGGTTCAGGACTTGAAAATATTAATATTTTACTAAATAACTTTGGGTATACTACTGAGATAGATATAGGTTGTTAAAATTAAAATTTATTTTTCGTTTTTTTTGCAATAATTTCTTTATTATTTAACGTATTGACTTGAATTTATGGTATGGTTATATTTTTAAGTTAGTAAATCATAATTTGTGATGATTACTGTTTTTTCCCCTTTTTCTTTTTTTCTTTTATTTTTTTTTTATTCTTTGTGACTCAATTATCTCAGGGTGGAATCATGAAATTTATATTTTTTTTTTATATTAACTATTGCAATAAATTAAATACTCATTCAATCTAACAATTTTTATTTAATATTGTATTCATGTTTGTATGCAACCAGTTATACACCTCATTGTATAAATGATTGCCCATGAATGTAATTAAATTTACCACACTAAACTTATAACTAAAAGAAACAGAAGAAATATTTAACCTAATTACAAAATGCTACTATGACTGTCCATTCACAGTTTAATATTGTTAAACCCCAAGAAATATTGTTATTTCTTGAAACTATAATTTCTTTGGTAAGTACCTTTAATTTATTGTTATTTTTCCCAATTGATATATTATTTGTTTTATTCTTTGTTAGATCAGTACTGATGACTTATATTTTCTTATATTGTATTTATTTCTTTCTTTTATATGATCATATTTTATTATTTGTTTAATTTTATTATACTAAATTTTCCTTTTTTTTTAGATTTATATAAAATTTGGATATCACCTGAGTACGCTTAGCCCTGGTTATAATTTCCAAAAAAAAACTGTTTTGGATAGATGTCTCTTCCAATGGAAAACCAGCCTGAAACTCGTGCATATATCTTCCTAAAGTGAGTTGAGGATATTTCAGTTTGGATTACCCTGAAATTCCTTCGTCCTGGACCTTCACCGATCATCAAATTCCAATTATATTTGATAAAATACCTTCCACCAAGGTAATTTTTCTTCTGGATTTCACTATCAATATTCTTCTTTGAATTACACTATATTTCTTATCATTATATTACATTTTTTACACTTTATTTTAGAGAGGAATCATTTTTCGATCCATTTTTCCCTAAAATCTAAAATGGAGTCCTTTCTTATTTATTTTCTCACTAGCACTTGTTTTCTTTTTTATTAACCTTTTTTTTTCAATTTATTTTAGATTGTTGCTGGAATTTATGTCAATCCCATTGCCATGACTTGTAAAATTATATGGATGACATTTACATTTGAAAAAAGAAAATATTATTAATGATAAAAAAATTTAAATTATATCCTTTTCTTTTTATATAAATGATTATAAGGTAATGTGAAATTTTATAATATTTAAATTTAAATTTTTTTCTTTTTCTTTTTCCTTAATAACATAACTTTATTTATTATTTTATATTAACTCTAATTACAGGGTGTGTTCAATATTTTATTTGTGAATGTTTATCTATTTACTGCATTAGTTTAATTTTTATTCGTCTATTATATTTAATCTGATTAATAAATTTATACTCGCATAATAAAAACCATCTCAGTATATTATCAATTTTGAAATTAGATCAAAAGGGCGCCACCTACATTCTACTGGATGAAGAAATGCATCCATTTTTCTTTAATCTCGGCTATTTTTGAAATTTTTTCAAGAGTTTATGATACACCCTACCCTGTAAATTTGAACAAAAAAATGGTAAAGAAAATTAAATAGATACTGTGTGTGGAACATTTGAATGCTATTAAAACAAGTATACCTTTTTTGTTCAAATTTACAGAGTGTGTCA